>WTSP01008197.1:0-25892 GCA_025331215.1 Actenoides lindsayi
CTTTGGGGAGGGAGGGGGGTTAACAGAGAGCGTCTGTTATCGGTCTAAGGGGCTGCCCTGACCCTAAACTGTGACACTGGCTGGAGTAGTGGATTTCTCAGAAAGCACTGATGAATCTAGAATTGCTTATTGTATTGAAATTCAATAGGAGAAGAATCAGTATTTTTCTCTGAAAACAAGGTTTCTAGAAGTTTTTCCACATCTTAGAATTATACTGATCAATTTTTTTCTTAAAAGTGAGAGATGTTACATCATTTGTTATGCTATCACTAAAACCTTCCAATATAGTGCTGTTTCTTAGCCTTATCTTTATACTTGTTTTGTTTAATATGTAGTTAATAGCAGAAAAAGAACTCTGGGCAAGTGTAGTTGATGTCTTTGGTCATCTGATTCTCAGAAACCGTTTAGGAAAATTATAAAGTTTTGAGAAACAGCTTCTAAAACAAAAGTCTTCCCAGTGAGGGCTTCTTTTCCTCCCTCCTTCCCTGTTTCAATTTTATCTTGCAGCTGCCAATTACCACTTTCACAGAGAAGGGGAGGGAAAAGCCCCACAAAGCTTTTGTTAAGTAATTCTCTGCACATCCTGGGGCGGATTGGCCACAGACTTTTAGGCTTCCTGGGGTACTGTCAGCTTATTTCACTGGCTTCTTGTGGAGTTCAAATCTCCCAGGACCTTCCACCTCACACGACATTTGCATACACCACTTGGTGGTGTTCCGTAGAAGATCAAAGGATGGCAAAATGCACTGATTTTGAAACTCTTCTTGATGTTTATTGCAAATAAAACAAAGAAGAACTGTGGGAAACTTCTGCAATAACCCGATCATCCAATAAATCTGATACAGTCAAGCTGTATTCTGTTTGACAGTATTTGACACGAGCTATCAAAGGCATGAAAGCAAATGTGAAAACACTACAAACTATTGTTTGACAACAGAGGAGTTCAGGTATTGAACTAGAGCTGCTTTATCTAGCAACAAAGCAAACTCCAGAGGATTTCAATGGTCAGGTGGTTTACATTCTTAGGAACTTGCAAATAGTTTCTCCCACAAAAACAAAGTCTTACCAACATACCTGCTGCTTGTCTTTCCCCCACACACCTAAATCTAACAATTCATCTCAAACCTGAATTATCTGCTAATAACACACTACTGCAGAACACATTTTGGATATTAATCAAGATGCTCTTAGGCACAGTAAATCCCTACACCCTAAGCATGCTTCAACAGTGCACGAGGTTTCCCGAAGGCCAGAGTGCCTCTGGGCAGCTGCAGGAGAGGAGACAGAAGTAGAGGCAGATCCACCACCACTTGTCATTGCATGTCCAACCAGACAACTCAGGCAAGGCCTTCCAGGCTAACAGAGAAGTTCAAGTTCTGATCAGAGACATACTGGGTATATGCCTGTCTCAGCTAATACCACAGTTAATAACACAGTCCCAAAGATACTTTAAAACCCTCGCAGCACAGCTGGACTGCATGCTTAAGAACAATAATCTGATCCAATTTCTCACCATATTCAGCAGTAGGCTCTTGGAGCTTGTTTCATCATCTATTGTCATTGACTTCAATACTGAAGAACAGCTGATACAAATACATGTGCAGAGTTAGAAAGAACAAGAGGCATCAGTACTTGTTCTGGATAGGGAAATGACACCGTGAAAGTACCACAGTGCTGACCAACCTCAACTGCAGAAACATGAACAAGGCTATAAAACATGTGCAGTGACAAAGGCATGTGTCCAGATTGCTCAGTGATAGGTTATGCCAACCAGGGCCAGGCAGAATTGTAAAAAATTCCATCTTCTTTTCACCAGTGACAGGAGGGCTTAAGGACTTATCTCTAAGATAACTCCCCCCCCTTACCTTGTTCTGCCAGGAGGTCAGCTCTACCACAAGTTCCAGCTGGAAGCACAGCAAGGCCATCAACTCCTTCCTACGGACCACATCAAATAATGAGCTCAGCCCAGCCCTACTTATTCAAGGTACACACATCTTTGTTACGACAACCTGCTCACAGATACGTGTGCTTCAAACGTCAGAGAACGTGAGAATGCATCTAAAGCAGACACGTACGCAAGCCTGCGTTTGCTGAGGTAGAGGATGACAGCAAAAATCTGAAAACGTTTCCAGCTTCTCTTTGAAGAGAAATTTCCGTCCTTGGCTAGCACTGTTTATTCAGTGCAGAAGAGTCACTGAGTTTAAAAGCAGGATGACTCATACTTGTTTAGAGTTTTATAAATTACCTGCAGTTAAGGAAGGTGTTAGGAAAAAATGTCAGGAAGGCTTAAATACTGTTCTTTGAAGGTTCAGTGAAGTGATAGCTAATCTATTAATCTCTGAGAGCAGCTAGTCAAGCATTAAAAACAAAGTGACATGGCATTTCCCTTCATCATTTTATCAGTGTACACCACTTGCTAACAAAGATCTTTTAAATATAAAGCAGAGAGTCTTACAAAGAAACTTGCAGTGTTTTAACAAATAGAAAACCTGATATGGATTGTCTTGGCATTACACCGTCAAAAACAGCACCTCATCACTGCCACTTTACAGCAAAGACACACAACCATGGCTGATAGGATTGACATAATCACCCAAATTACAGAAGGTTGTTTCTTAGTGATATATTCATTAATGTCTTAGGTTCCTCTGCTTAACTTGCTTGGGTACCAAGGGCAGAAGAAGAAAGTTCTATCATAGCATTCACTGCCAGCTACTGTTGGACTGTACTCAGCACGATCTCAACAAACCACACAGGATAAGACAGACAGATAAATAATGTTTTATTCCATGTGGAAGTGGTCATTCTTTTTACTCACTGAATGGTCTTGCTAAGGCTTATTCCAAATCTTTTCCTATCCCCTAGAAAGGGAGGCAAAGCAAAGCTAATGAATAGTACACCCCATGACAAATCTCTTCTCCCCACCCTTCATAAAAGCTGAGTAAAGACAAACTAATCAGAAGCTAATTAGTTCCAATTTGCACAATTTTGTCACTATAAGTAAAATAACTTTTTCTCAAGATTAAAGGGATTGGAAAACCTTCCTGACTTTTTCTTCTATGGGGAATTTTTGCAAAGCTTTCTTACAGACCTTCATGCAAGGATCTGATTATGTATTTTAATTTATTTTCTCTGTAATTAGTCCAAAAAGCTGGGTCATATGAATATTTAAACCACTTTGAGTAAATCTACAGGGATGCACAATGTATGAGTTGGAATTTGGGACACTGAACTCATATGCCCACTAGTTTAAACAGGACTAAATCTTGGAGGACGAGCAACTACAAAAAACAGATTCTGGTCCTCTCCACCTGAAAGCAACCCAGAGTATATGTATTTGCTCAAATTTATAAAAGGTCTAAAGAGCATGTTCTCTGCATAGCAATCTACGTCATGCATAAGGATATGGTCAAATGGTCACCTATCACACAGCAGCAATTATTTAAAGGAGTTGCTCTGCTGCTGCTGAGTTGTGTTAATTCACCACAGCACTCTCATCATCTGTGTTGAACTAATTTGTCTTCCTTTCCACTGAAACAGACCACAAACACTCATACCTTCAGTAGAAGGGACAGCAATAGCTTAAACTACTTTGCCTCATAAGGAAACAGTTTTCTAAGGGGGAGATTTCCTGACTCTATACCAACCTAGCTGGTAGTTAATAGGTGGTCATTACACAGTGCCCACCATACAATAAGCTGACCATCCACTTCAGCTTCCCCTCGAATCATCTGCCTCATGACCAAAATAAACATTTGCAAGGCTGATTGGCCTTCCTAAACACCATGCCAGTGGCAGAGATGGCAGAAGCAGGCACTTCAGCAACACTGATTTTATTTAGGATCAAGAGACAGGGTTAAGAATTGATTCATCCTAATGGAAAAGTACACACAGAAATCACTTTGCTTTGCTCTGAATTCCAGACACGGTGCCAAAAAGCTGCGCGATAGCAGATATACCTAGAAGTGTTTGCTTCTTGCACAGAATCTTCAGGAGGAGTCAGGATTGCCCGGGAGGGGGCATTATGGTTTGGGTTTTTTATTTTCTTCACAATTTAGAGTATGTTATTACTACAGCAAAAGGAGTGGTGTTACTACCCTAGAAGTTTACAGTCTTCTGTTACTGTGTTAGAGCAAGAGACTATTGTATTAGTGGCAACTTTGATAACTCTTTTCCTTCAGGAAGACTGACCTGAAATATTGTCCATATATTTTTCCTTGATTTCCTAACCATGTCATCAGTGTGGACTAGTGGATTATGCTGTTTTACTACACTTCTTGTTCTGCTTTTGTAGAACTGGGAAGAGCAGCAGCAGTAGATCTGAGCAACAAGCTCACGCACAGCTGCAGATCACAGAATCATTTAGGTGGGAAAAGACCTTTAAATCCCTGAGTCCAACCATTAACCCAGCACTGCCAATCCCACCACTAAACCGTATCCTTCAGTACCACACCTACACATCTTTTAAATACCTCCAGGGACGGTGACTCCACTGTTTCCCTGGGCAGCCTGTTCCAGGCCTTGACAACTCTCTCGGTAAAGAAATTTTTCCTAATATCCAATCTGAACCTCCCCCGGTGTAACTTTAAGCCATTTCCTCTTCTCCTATCTTGTTACTTGGGAGAACAGACTGACCCCCACCTCTCTGCAACTTCCTTTCAGGTAGTTCCCTGGTCTCCCCTGTATCCCCTTTTCTCCAGGCTAAACAACCTCAGTTCCCTCAGCTGCTCCTCATAAGACTCATAATAAGAGCCTGGCCAGGACCACCTCTGCTCAGCCAGGTTCTTATCATACAGCCAGTACTCTTCTGTGATGACAACTCAATATACAGGATGGCAAGACTTTTTCCAACATCACAGGCATGACTGCTATGTGGGATTTGCAGACATCTCTCTTGATGACTGCATTTACATAGAGTACATATTGCTTTGCAGGCCATCTCCTGAGCCATATTGCTGCCAGTGGCATAGGTAAGTGGCACAGACAACCTAAATGAATAGAGATCATGGAAAAAAACCTATGGATAAGCCAGGAGGGGAAGCAAAATCAAGCACTCCTTCCAGTTTGCCTCAATTCAGCCTCTGTATTGTGCTGGATCACAAGACGCTTCCTTCCCCCTCCCTCCTTCCAACACTCAGTCAACTTTTAGTCACAGTTCCTGTGGAAAAAAAGTTTGCCACAGCCTTTCTTGCACAGAGCTTGAAGTTCATACTTTGTTTTGTCTGCTGAAACACTTCTTCAGTCTATGTAAAGCACAGACATGTAGATCAGTTTGCATATTTCTCTGTCTGCAACCAGCAGGCTGTCTCACACCAACATGCTACTCACCATCACAAGTCTATGGCTGGCTATAAAAAGCTCTGTGAGGCACTGACGGCATGCAGGCAGCAGTCCTGCAGCACATTCTGACGACCACGAAGCAGATGCAGCTTCGGAAAATGTGCTGCGTCCATTAGGCCCTAAGCTCTTGGGAGCTTCATATCTCAGGGAGCACACAGAGTAAGAATGAATTAATTTCTCATTAGAAGTTTTAAATGACAAAATACTTTGCACTCACTTTCCTAGCGCAGCTGGGAATTTATCACTGTCTCCAAGCTGTGGTTTTCCTTCTTCTAAATCTCCTGTGCTGATTTCACAGAGTCATGCTTTTGGTAAAGTCAGCTTTATCCAGAAGGATGAATCCAGAACAATAAAACAGGTGTCCAACTCCTAAATACTGTTTTATCTGCTCTGTTTCACCTTCTTCTCAGCTACCAGCTAAGTTCACGAAGTTCATTTCTCGATTACTAAGTGGGGCTCATGCTTTCTAATGTTTGCCAAAACTTGTAGTCTCTTATTTAAGTACTTTATAACAACGGCGGAAAACACCGCACTGGAAGTCAAAAGGGTAAGTCAATTCCCTTCTCTCTTGGCCCTCTTCTGCAACCAAAATATTGGCCAGTTCCGTTTTAGAAATAATGCTATTTTAAAAACACCCCTTCAGCCCTAGTGTATACTGTCATTTTGAAAAAGCTCTAATTAGAAAACAAAACAAAACCAAAACCATTTTAAAGTGGAGGAAATACCAGTTTAGAATAGCAATATTTTCAGTGCATCAACAGAAGAGCAAAAATATGCTTAAAAAACAAGCATAAGATGCTTTACATCTTAATACACTTTTCAGTATCAACAATTTTCCCTCTCTCCACATTAAACCAGAGGCTAACTGGCATTAGTAACTTCAGAAACAGTAATTCCTTCAACTCCCATGATACCTGTCACATGATGAACACTGTAATTTCAGACATTTACAAGAACACATTTCACCTGCTTTACTGCTTGCTACTCTCTCTGCGGGATATCATTTTTGAAGAAAACATATTAAATTGTTTATGAAACAAGGTGCAGAACAAAAGTAACTTCTAGCATTATGAAACCACATGAATACTTATCAATCCTGATGTAAAAGACATTACAGACAGCTACCATAAATCTCCTTAAGATGGTCTCAAATCATTCTAAACCACCTATGCCTTACTTGATTGCAAACTACACACAAAGCAACTACACATAAAAGCTCTTGGATATTCTACATGTGCCCACAGTTTCCTGAATACCAAAAATCCTGATTTTTATTCAAGTTTCATAACAGCACAGTTATACACCCTGCTGCCATGAATTATGCAAACTCTGCAACACATGGCACACGTACTGCTGGGAGAGAGGAGCATGCACAGTGTAGACTGTCCACTTGCAAAATGTTTAAATACATTGACATCTTCAACAGACTTGTTATTTCCAAGCATTAATACTAAACAGCACTGTAATTGGCAGTTTGTTACTCTACATATCCAACAGCATGCAAATAGGTATTTGTTATTACGTTTATATTTTTGATCAAGCATTTGCATCTGAGCAGTCAAAACTCCCAACAGCATTTATAATGGCTACAAAAATGACAGTCTTATCCTCTAGGAAGTCACTGTAAATCATGGTGTCAAAGAGAACCAGCAGCAATCCTGTGTTCCTCATCACAATCAATGCCCAGGCTCATCAATATTACATGGATCTTCTAATTTCATGCAGAGCCTTAGAAAGAGGCAGGCAGGCACAGCCCAGATAAACAGATATGCCTGTAATAGCAGAACAAGTAGCGTTTTCTTTTTTCCCCTTTCTTTATTTTTTAAAAATTTTATTTTATTTTAAATATTGCTCTACCTGCAGTTTATGTACCCACTATGACTGTGACAGTACAGCAACTGCTACACAACTCTTTTTCACTTCCTCAATCCCATTCCAAGAGTAGCCAAAAACTGTGATGTCAGAAGGATAAAGTTAAAAACTTTTAGACTTGAGTAAGTGTATAATGAACTGATCTGAAACCAGGATAACAAGAATGGAAGGCACTTAAGACTAAAGAACAGCATATCCTCAAAGGTTAAAATAATCCAAAACAAGACACAATAATTAAGAGCAGTATCTAAAGACAGTAAAATTCTGTCAGCTCTTGTAGATAATGCCTCATTATGGCTTCTTTGCATAAACCAGAGACAGATTTCAACAAAGAGCAAAACAATGACTTGTACTCTATGTAACCTGTGGTGATCTTAATACTAAAACCCACACCTCTAGGAGAATTTAAATGTAAACGTAGGACCTCCTTAGTATAATGGATTAGGTAATTGATAGAGCACACCTACAGAGATTTACATGATGTAATATCATTTAGCCCAATCATATATAATTTCTTTGTTATTTGTACTGTACATAAACTGCTGCTGTTAGAGGTAATGGTGTGCTGGATTTGTCATTTATCACCTAGCACCTGTTTCTGCAGAACTGAAATAAAGCACACATCTTGACTCTGAGTGTCAACTGGCTTTGAACAGCAGGTAAAGGGCTTTTTTTTTTGGGACTACAACTGGAACTTACAGGGAAAGTATAGGAAAAAGGGCAAACATATTATCACTCTGTATTTATCCTCCTAAAAATTTGTAGCTTAGGAACTTGCTGAATAGAACAAAGAGATTATTTCTGGACCACTGTGTTTGATCCATTTTTCAACCTATTTATGCTTTTGGCTTCCATGGGAACCTGTGGCAATTCACTTTGATTTGGGTGGAAAATAACTCACTGTGTTTCTGTGATGGTACCCCCTGTTCCTGACCCCAGTAACATGGTTAGCATAACCAACATTATTTTCTTAAACAGCTGTAATAAGTCTGCATGCTGATCATGTATCACACTCTTCTCCCATCCACTTTTCAACACTGTGGTTGTCACCAGGATGTGATGACGCTTACTATAGAACAGGCAAGCCCTCTGTCAGCAACGCAACAAGACCATTTGCCCACAAAGCACTGTCTCCAGAATGTGGTGACACTCAGGGAACAGGGACATGTACCAGCACATGACATAATGCCTATAAAATCAAGCAGCAGCAAGTCCTAGGAGGGACACAGACATGAACTGCTGCTGGACAGAAAAACCTGTGATCCTCTGGGGATCTGGGACACCCCCACCACCGCCTGCTTTCTCCAAGACTTGAGTGACACTTGTGGTTTTACATAGAGCCTGTGTCTAGATTTTGGTTATTGTATCACATGCTGATTATTAAGAATTTGACCTGATCTGCGGAGGGTCCAGGTAACTAAAACTCTAGATGGCACAAGAAAGCTACACTAATTACTAGAAATTCTGTTTAACTTAAAGCTATGATAATTGCTAAGAATGCTCTGTAGCACTAAGCATACTCTAACTGCTAGAAATTTTAGATAGCAATAGACTATGTTGATTATTAATATTTTATGTAATAACAAAGCTCTAATTATAACTATCACCCTGTGGTCAGTCCTCATTCTTCCAAGGATCCTAAAAGAACCTGCATAGTGCCAGGTGACTATCTACTGATAGCTAAGTTTAATGGATGCTCTACAGACAATATGCATGTATGCATATATGTATACATATATCTTCTCAAACTGAAGAGTCCCTGTTTACTCTCTCCTTGTACAGAGGCCACGCTACACTTCTGAGCAGCTTTGCCTCTCTTCTCTGCCTGTTTCTGGTAAAAATTGATTAAACAAAGAAAACTCTACTAATGCCAAAATTTTGCTGTGTACAGAAACCATCCATCCCTGTTGGTAGCCACTTGCCAAAGCAAACATGAAAAACTGCTTGGAAGTTTTCCACAGCAGTACAGAAAAATGAAGCTGGCAATGCACCAACTTTTCAGGTTTGTATCTTTGCTGAGTTGTTGATGCAGTTGAAATACTTAAGAAAATAAGTCAAAGTAATTTCATTTCACTTGTTATACTTACATACATGGCTTTCTGTACATGGCTTTCTGTACATGGGGAAACATGGCTTTAGGATACTCCTTATTCAAAGTAAACATGATGAATTACAGGAATACAAATGAATTAAGTCTTCTGCAGTGCTCAAGCAGAAACCTAGATCTGTCTGCTGCTTAACAAATTACTACAGCTGAACTTACACAGTTTAAGAGTGCCCAAAGGCTTACATTTTCTGCTTGAAAGAGCCACTTGTGTCACCATGGAACACACGATTTGCCCTTTCCAGGATACAGTAGAGCACCTTCCCGTCAGCTGCAAAATAGTTGTCCAAATTGTTCATTCTTTAAGTATGAGTAGGTTGGGAGCCTATTGTTCCTTTTTCCCAGTGTTTCTGGGCATAACAAAGAAAAACGCAGCCCCCAGAGAGGTATATGACAAGCCATCAACACATTACAAAGTATATAAAATCTTCGTGAACTCTAAAGTGTAGTTCCATCACCGCCTTTCCCTTCTGTGACCACTAAGACACATGCATCTGTTTTGTTTTGAAGTCTAACTTAACACAGCCTGTCACTACATGTAAGCAGGCGGCCTAAGGAGAACTTTCAAGCTCCATGGTGCTCTCTAGTTGGAGACTGAGCCATATAGCAATGACCTCACCCAGACCTTTGTTATTTGAGAAGGAGACAAAGCCACGTGGGTGAGAAGGAACAGTGGTATGTCTCAGGCCCTGGTGGGGGACAATGAGGAACTCAGAAAGGGAATCCAGGCACTACTCAATCTAGAAGCAGCTGTCACAGTGTCAAGTGTGCCAATAAAGGCTAAAATCTGTAATGCTCCACAAATTCTGTAGGTTCACTGCCAGACTTTCTCACTACTCCACCCAAAAGGAATACATGAACCACATATGAGTTTTATAAAATAATTTTCAAACAAACAGAGCACTTCTGGAGAAGGTCAACGGAACAGTCCTGTTCACATGTAGGAAGGATACATTGCCCCATACTTCAATACAACATGAAAAGGAGCTTGAACCCTAGGATAAGATCCATTTTGCTGCATGGACATTGCTCCCATCCAGTCATCTCTGGTCACTTTGTACTCTTAGCCATTTGATTAGTGCCAGTTCCTCAGATCTTAAAAAGAGATGCAATGTCATGCAAATTGACAGAATCAGCCTTTAAAAGATCATCCACAGGTTTTAGAGAAACGAAGACACACAGAACATGTCTTGCATGAAAAAAGGTCCTCTCTTCCTTCAAAATTATCTGTCTCCATGGAAAGGAATCTCAGACTTTGGCCACTACAAAAAAGAATATTAGATCAGTTAGACTAAGTTCTTGTTTCTTTCATCAAAATTCTCCATTTCTAAGCTTGATATTACTTAATTGAAATATTCCTGTTCAAGACACTAAAAGGAAAACTGGAAAGGTAAATAGAAAACAGGAATAAGCAAGACACTACCAGTGCCTGAGGCACCTCTGCTACCAGGACGCTAATTAGGTTAAAAATGCTCAGATGAACCCAGCAAGTGAACCACTAGGTCCCCAGGTAAAAGACCTAGAAGACGTAAGATACTATGAGGTCAGAACTGTCCTTTTAACAGCACAAATGCAAAGAAAAAAAATTTGAATCAATACCTCAGCAACAGAAAATCTTTCTCTAAATACTTTTCTGAATATTTAAGTCTCAGCCTAAAAATTGCAGTCACACTGAGAATTTAATTTTGTTAATATTAAGGGACTTAGGAACTTCAGATTCATTCCCTTTTTGATCTTTGGACAAAGGACAGAAGGCAACAAGAAATGTAAAGCTACCTTGTGGTTTCATTCCCACCCTTTTAAAAGAAGTACACAAAAAGTACAAAGAAACAAATAATAATAAAGGATTACTATATTATAAAGAATAAAGGAAGTGTAACTGAGAAATGTACCGAGACCACTGCAAATGAAAATAACAATCCATTCATTTGTAAAGGGCAGGAGTTCTGATGAGTGCACAGCATCTGTCAGGGCCTTGTTACTGAAGATGAGTTTGCATGAAGAACACTTAGCTGCTAAGGAAAGTGCAACAGTATAAAGCTCCAACTTATGTCAGGAAGACCTTGGAAGCAGTGAGCCCATCAGTTTCACATCATTGTCAAGCTGTTGCTCTGTCTCCCCAGGTGTCACTGAGACCTAGTTCATTCACCATCCAATGTCTATAACTTTTGTAGTGCCTCTGGGACCTGCTCAGAACAGTCCAAAGAAAGCAAGAGGACTTTTCAGGCTGCTGACACTGAGGAACTGTAAGAACCATAGTATCTCTGTATAAATAACTTCAAGTCTGTCAAAGTATATCCAGGCAGCTTACCTTGCATGATCACACCGTGTTCCTTGGTGTTCTCATATTGCATACCATAATAGAAGTCACTGACATTAGCAAGGCACATCACTCTTTCTTAAATACATAACAGGATCATGTCAGATCAGACACGACAGTTGCGCATCTGCTGGGAAGGTGGAAATTTTGTCATGGGAGCTTCACCTGTGCTCTTCTGCCTCCTGATGGCATCCCCGAGAGAAGAGAGTATCACCATCAGTCCTTGGCAGAGATCTGCAAGGGTAGCACCAGCACCAGCCACTTTTGACCAAGTGGAAGCCCTCTAACCAAAGTTGCCATCAAGGATGGCATGACCATGAAGAGGTTCAACAGAAACAAGCTCGTGTTCCCTGAAGAAGGGATGAGAGGATGTCAAGCCTTGTTAAATTGTGGCTTCATCTCTGCAAGGGTCTGGGCTGCCTAGTACTGCTGAGAGTATGGCGGCACCACAGTACATTTGCCTTCCCCTGTTGCAGCTAATGCTTCCTCTCACCCTTCCCAACACAGAGCAAAAGTTACAGATTGCCAGAGACAATCACAGGAGAGTGGCTGCAGAAAGGCATGAATACTCAGAGGCTCTTGCACAGGATAGCATGGCCTGGGGGATGCACAGCTCCTCAAAATCTGGGTCAGGGCATGCAAAAAGGCCCTTCTAAAGGGCCCCATGCAAGAAAAGCACCTTCTAGGCTGGGTATCCTTTCAGAGATACTGCTGCAGCACTGACTCTTCTGATGAACTTCAAGGTAGCACTAAAGGGCCTCCTGTGTAAACAAATACCATACCACATAACAACACAACAGCTACATATTCCCTGCAACGCATTTTCGTATTGCTTGCATGCTCCTATGTGACAGTGTGTGAACAAAGTTATTTTGCATAGATTTCACAAAGAATTGTGCCACCAGATTAGTGGCAATAAGATCAAAATGATAAGCCTTACATATATTTTTAGCAACATTTTAAATTTGTTGATTAAGGTTGTTAGGGGATTAGAAACGGGTTTAATATATTCCTCCAGCAAACATATGTTGCAGAGCCCCTCAATCCCTGTAAAAAGCATATTGTTTTCCACTGCCCAAACACCAAGTCTGTACTTCAGGACTTCATATCCTTCCTGAGACAACTGGGTTTTGTTATCAAATCATGGATGTATATTTTTATATTCTATAAAACACATCAGGATATAGCTCAGCCTCTTCAATTTGTTCAAATGTTAGGAAATTGAGGAAGAGAGAGTCACAGGACCTGCCTACTGATAAACTTTACCTTGCCTTGTTGAGGGTGATTTAATCTCTTTACTGATGAGGGGGGAGCAAAGGGAAATCTGACAGTGAGCAAGGTCCCAAAAACGTGTTGTGTGAATGAATACAACTTGGTGTGCTAAGCACTGTGCAGCTCTCTGGATTCAAGCACAGAGCTTGTATGAGAAGACACTGTGGACTGGGGCTTAGGTTGCTTTTGTTAATAATGTTCATAAATCAGAATTTTCCTCAAATGCCAACACAATTAAAATTAGGAGATGTAAGAAGATCAAACATCTGCATCTGAAAAAACAGCTTATGATATTGTTTATATTCTTCTTGATTTTCAGTGTTATGTATTCCATGGATTTTCCTTTTCCAGAATGCAACACTGAGTCAAAACTTAGTTTTCTGGAAGTGGGAAGGAGGGTAAAAGAATTTAGACACAAAAGAATAACTACCATAATGAAACAAAGCAAGAACTTCTTCAGGAAAACTAACAGTCTAGAGTTAACACGCATACATGTGCTCTGTGCACAGGTATGCTGATCTGCACATATACCTGTTTTCCTAATGCCTCCACTGATTGTATATAGATCACACACAGGAATAAAAAACAAACCACACATGGAAGACAATCGATGCTTGGTTTTGCAGTTTGATGCCTGGAATGTAACAGGATTTTGCAGAAATAAATCCTGACTTTGACGCTACATGCAATATTCTAAACAGCAGTGTTTCTTCTAAATGCTGAGTTAAGTAACTAGAGCAGATATTTATTTTATTCATCCCAGGCACTAAATCATTATTTAGGTTCCTGCAAGGGGATTGTGGGAAACTATCTCTGAACACTAAAGCCAGAGAAAACAAAGTAACAACAAAACTTTAGTAACTAAAAGAAATTTCTCACAACTTTTCTTTATATAAAGCTGGAAGTATAAGATACATAAGACTCTCTGTCTCATTAAAGCAATTACTTTACATTAAGTCAAACCAGCTGCACGGGAATATTTTTTGTCCAAAGTGACCGTGTGTTCTCCTTGCTTGATATGAAGACCATCTCTGATGCACTGACAAGTTATATTTGCATTGGACAAGGTGCCAGGTTTTAATGATGTATTTATCAGTTCTTGAGGCAAGTTAGGCAATGGACCATGAAACAGAAACAAACTTACAACCAATGAGCCAAAGTCATGAAAAAGTTTCTAAAGCTGGCCCTAAGTGAACTATCAAAATAAATAGAACAAGCATTATGACAAACAAAGTACTTTCTTTTTTTTTCTTCATTCTGAAAAATAAATTTGTTTAATGCATTCTATACAAAAAAGGATTAAAGTGCTAAGTCTAGATACAAGAAGTGATGCTAGACATAGGGGTTTTGTTTTATTTTTAAAAGCTCATACATCCCTTCCACAAGCTTTGCTTTTGGGTGGGTTGGTCTTGGCTGGCTACAAGGTGTCCACCCAGCCGTTCTTGCTCTCCCTCCTCCGCAGGATAGAGGGGAGAAAATAAGATGGAAAAGCTTATGGGTCAAGATAAGAACAGGGAGATGGCTCAGCAGTTATGGTCACAGTCAAACCAGACTCGACTTTTTTTTTTAAATTTTATTGACAATTAAAAACAAAGTAGGGCAGTGACAAATAAAAACAAAACTTAAAACAACTTCCCCAACCCCTCCTCCATTCCAGACTTAACTTCACTGCTGGCAATTATACCTCCTCTGGCATTTTCTGCCCTTTCTTAATCTTTTCTGCCCCACATCTTCCCAACATTTATGTAAACTCATAGACAGCCCGGTCGCCTCCAAAGAGGTAATAAGTCAGGAAGCAGAACAGCCCAGGCCAGTTTCTCGCGCATGCTGTTGTCATGCCCCGCACAGCACTACAAGAGCCCCTCGGCAACGGATACCCTAGCTGCCAGGGCAGGGCCTCAGCCTGCGGTCCAGGGCAGCAGCCTGGGAGCAAACAAATAACAGCCCCTGCCCAGAGGAACTATTGATTTGAGGTGCTGCTTCCCTGCCAACGATACCATCATCTCTCGCTGGCTGCGGGCAGCCCGGCTGCCCACGCTGTGGGCAGCACGCAGCGGTAGCACAGGCCGAGGGGGAGTGCGGCCACGGGATGCTTGTTACTGAGGAGCTATTTTTTCAGCACAGCTACGTGCGGCATTTCAAGCATTTTGTACAGCAGGAAGAAAACGGAAACAAAAAGCCAATCTGCACTTGCAGCTGGAGCAGAAACATTCTCGCGGCCCGCCGCACCCTTTCGGTGTAAGGCCCGAGGGGTGGAGAGGCACCGAGAAGGCGGCCGAGCGAGCGGGGCCTCCGTGCCGCCCCCCGCCGGTCGGGGCCGCCGCGCAGCGGTGCGGAGCTGCCCCCTTCACCACCCGGCGGTCGGAGGAGGGGTTTGGCCGAGACGGTCCCCGGCGCCGTGAGGGCAGAGCCGCGGAGCCGCGGTCCGGAGGTGCCGAGCGCCGTCCCCGGGGTGCACGCAGAGCCTGCTGCCGGCGGGTGCGGTGGCGCTCGGCGGTAGGTGACGCGACACCCGCTCTGCGCGGGGGATCAGCCGGAGGAAACTGGAGACGCAGCGTGTGGGCTCATCTGTGCCACAGCCCTGTCAGATCTTCTGTTACAGTAAACTGGACTTCACTCGGAGCTGCGTTTATTCGCGAAAACCAAAAGAAAACTTAGTTTCACACATAAGTCTTCCCAGTTTTTGCTCATTTGCTTTTGTTAAAAATAAGTGAGCTTGCTGGGGTTTGCCCATGACATGTAATGACTACTTCTTTCTTTTAAATAATGTAATCAATGCAGAAAGGTAATATTTTTCATACACGTATCACCTAGAACTTTCAAACCGGCAGAGTGAAGTAAGGCCTGCAACATTATTAAAGCAGCAGTTTATTTTTCAGCTGAGAAGCCCCAACCAGTTGGACCCATACACACCACACAGTGCTCCCGTGAGTAGGCAAGGAACGTTGGAAAGGAAGTCAAATCCCCAAGAGGCATCAGGAACACCCACTTGTATGTATTTCTTGTAGGAGAAAGACTAACTAAAACACCTGTAAGTGAATAAAGTAAATATAATTATATCCACATGCTAACATGGGCTTCAGTTTATCTGTCCTATATCTGCTTGTACAGACTATTTTGATGACCTATGGCTTGAAATTAAGTAAAAGTAGCTCTTGTGCAAGCAGAGGAAGAGTGTGTGGGTGCTTCATTCACTTCAGATTATCACAAATTCCTCAACTTGCAGGTGGAGGGCTAATAAAATTGCACCTACACAGATTATTTGCTTCTATTCCTCAGAATCCACCTGTGCTAACAACATCTCCTCTGCAACATCCACTTGATACTGCTTCCACCCCAGTGAAAGTCATACAGAGTTTTGGGAAGGTCCCGTGAAGTGAGAAACCTTAACAGCATATATTGAAGATACAGCCTGCTGCTGTGGTTTGCAAAGATGACACTCACTTGATGATAATTATTTTTTAAAAGCTTAAATTCTTCCACCATAAATAAACAGTGGCATTTTAAAATGGAAACAGGCCAGAACTCTCAGGGACCTGCAAATTAATGTTCCCAGGCATCCCTTCGAGCCCTCATGCTGATGGCAGTAGATTTTAGCCAGTAGAGATGAGAAAAGTAATCGGCCTAGGGGACAGTTGTGCTGGTACAAGTGGGGAAGAGCTTGGATATAACAGGATAATAGCTAGGAGTGAAAGGATGATGTGTCTTCATTCCATTCCCCAGCCCTCCTCACTTCATGCACAGGCAGTGAGTGCCCAAGGGTAGGACAGGGACTTGCTTCCGTTTTCAGTAATTGTTATTCTCAAGTGATGTTTCTTAGGCTCAAGATCTATTTCACCTAATCCTTGCTGCTGCCCACACTTGCTGAAGAGTTCAATGCGATCTTCTGGGAGCTCACGAACAAAGGCAGACAACAGCTGTCTAACCTGGGGAACCTCACAGGCATTTGAGTAGTAGACTTAATGGCCTTTCACTAAATCAAGTGCCTTCAATCTTATGTCAGGCACCATATAATTCCTATAGATTTTGAAAGTTCTAAAAACATCTTCCACTGGGTCAATACTAAATACAGGGTTTACTTACTGCATATCAAAGCTGACATCATTGGTTCTCAAAACCATGTTTCCGGATTATGATGACACTCAAAAATTGGTAAGCATACTGAGAAAAATCCTCTGCAGCGGGAGGAACTAACAGAATCTCAGGTGACTATTTTTCCTCTGTGAGCCTGCTTGCAACTCTTCATGTGCCAAACTGGCACAAACTGCCAAACCAGGCAATGATCCTCACCAGCACCCATACCAAGAGCCACCTATCCCTTTCTGGTGTGCATTTGAACTAAGCACAGATTTGACTATTTCTTCTTTCATACATAGTAGTCTGAGGAACATGAGGAAACAGCCTTTGCTGGGATCCATTGCCAAATTAGAAAGAGAAATGATAAGGGCACCTAGGGAGACCTTTAGCTTTTCTAGCTATCACTTGTAAGCCTGACTGACATCTCCGGTCGTGCTAGTTTTCAAGGAGACATTTGGTTCCATGCCTGTATCACCTAGTGGGCACTGGTAGATGCACACTTTTGTCAGAAGGCTGCAAACTGTGGTATATTTTTTAAAAAATATCTTTATGACAAAACAGTCCTATTAAGAAAACAAAAAAAGAGAAGCAAACAGCTTGAATTAATCCATTTACTCTGGGACTTCTCTGAAAAGAGACTAGATCTTGTCAAAACCTGACAAAATGTTTTGGGTGTTGGGTTTTTTTCCACAGAATTATGCTGTTTCATCAAGGCTGAAATGTTTCACAGGGATGTGTTGATTTCAGTTGAAAGGTTTCTGTAGTTTATGGTACATTTTTGACACTTCCAACGGGAGGTGCCAAATAAAAGAAATTAATCTTTTCAATTTGGAAATGGATATTTTCTCACAATTTCATTTTGTGATGCTGTTTTGAAGGTTTCCTATCTACTCCAGAGCAGAAGCACATTGCAAAATGATTTGCCGTTGTTCAGAAAGCTCAACTTGGAAATCCTAGATCTGTGTCAGCATGGTGCTTAGGTGGCTAGAAGCATATAGGTATCAACATAAGCACCTCTGTATTTGCATTCACCAAAACAGATTCTTGGTCTTTTAACTATACTAATTTAGAAACAAACTGTGGTATTTTGGCCTTGGCTGGACACCAGGTGCCCACCAAGCCACTCTGTCACTGCAGCCCCCTTCCCCCCACACCCTACCCCCCCCCACCCCAGAGCTGAACCAGAAGAGAAGGAACCAGGGAGAAGAAGATAAAGATGAAATTAATGGGTTAAGACAAAGGCAGTTTAATGAAAAGCAAAGCAATGCTGTGTGCAAAAGAAAAAGATTTATTCTCTACTTCCCACTTCCCATCAGCAGGTGATGTCCAGCCCCTTTTTGGGAAAAAGGGCTCCAAAGGTGTAGCGGTTACTCTGGAGGACAAGCAGATGCCCCCCTCTGCACCCTCCTCCTTTTCTAGCTTTTATAGTTCAGCTGATGTCACATGGTATGAAATATCCCTTTGGTCAGTTTGGGTCAGCTGTCCCAGTCATGTCCCCTTCCAAGATCTTGTCCACCCCCACTGCAGGGGGAATGTTGAAAAACAGCCTTGGTGCTGTGGGAGCCCTGCCCTGCAGCACCCACAGCACGGGGGTGTTACCAGCACCTTTCCGGCTCCCAGCACAAAGCACAGCACTGGGAGGGCTGCTGTGGGGAAAATGAACTCCTGCTCAGTCAGACCCAATACAGTAACATTACCCATTGGCTTCAAGACTTGCAGATCACACAAGGAAGGCTATTCTTGCAGAACTAAGTGTGTACAAACACAGAGCACCCTTGGTGAAGCATCAGCCCAAGCCTACTCCTGGACAGCACCAGTGTCTCCTTTACTAGTGGGAACTTTTTGGCCTAGAACTTCAGTAGATAACTCTCAGGCTGTTGCCCAATAATCTACTGATCTGGTTAACTTGTTGGTCAAAATGTAGTGTTACTTCATATGCAAAAAGTGGATTCAGCCCTGATTGCTGACTCATGAATCAATTTCATATAGCAGGTGCCATCCTGACTGAATGGAGCTCTAGTAAGTGAACTAGAAACCTTAATAAAAATTACATATTTGTAAAGATGTATATATTCCCCAACTGCTTTAATACAGACTTTCCTAACTGCCTGTCCATCACACAGCCAGACTCATTGGACTTGAGGCTGTCATGTTGCAGAATGTTGATGGGTTCCAAGCAATGTATTCCTCAGTCACTGAAAAGAAAGTCTCTTGGATGTGAGATGTGTTAGTATTATCCATTGGAAGGGTTACCTCTAATGATTCCTGAGTACATGTTCTGATAATAGCAAGTGAAGAAGAGAAAGCTCAGTCCTGTTGGGTATCCTTGTAGATATTCCCTCATAAATCTTTATGTTGGTGCCCAACCAAAAATTTCAGTAATAGACTTATATTCTTAGCAAATTGGAGAAAATCTGATTCCATTTTGCATTATTTATGTAACATAATGGAGTGCAAAGTCTGAGTTTAGCTTTCAGAATACCTGATGACAGCCAGCTTTGTTCTGGAAGTTTCAATGAGATAATGGAAAATAATGAAAAATAATTTTAGTATGTCCGTGCAGAATAAAAGTCTTTGTAATAACTTGTCCTTTGAAAGCACATTTGGAGAATCAACTTAAGAATAATGCTGAATTCTTATAAGCTAATGTGAAAATATTGGCAATGATCATAATGATCAGTGGAGCTTCAAGTGCTGTTCATATTACAGTAAATTAATGGATTTAATCAGAATAAGATGAAACATTTTGGGGAAAAAGTGTCTTTCCTCATGTAGAACTCAAGAAAAAAGTAAGATTTTTCTTCTATTTGTATTTTTTCTATTGTGAGTTTACAGCTATTGTAACAGCCTGTAATGTCAGTTGATGAGGTTCAGAAATTTGTGGATGTTACATGATGCTTCATAAAGCTCTGTACAATTACAAAGGGAAACAGTGTTTGTAAATTCTGATTTGATTTGGGGAAAAATGCAGAAGTAATAACTAGCAACAAGGCGGGGTCCAAATTCACAAGAGGAGCCAGACTTTTCACATGGATGTGGGTACAGTTTTTTCTGATTCTTCTCCAACTTCTGGGTGTCACTCCCTAAACGCTTTCTGGAAAAAGAGATTTAACCCAAGACCATTTACAGCTGAAATAATGTGCAGAAAGGTCACATAGGCTGGCAGGTCTTGGGGCTGTAACCTTCTCACCCAGCACAGCTAGGAAGGGAAACTAATCCAAACTCATCACCTGAGCTTAGATGCATACAAGTCTGTCAAAAAACAATGAAGCTGCAGGGGTCTGAGGTTAGTGGTGCTATGGAGTTTTAATACTGAACTTGAAATTGTTCTCATAGATATCATAGAATACTTTGGATTGCCCAGGGGCAGGGACACCTTCTGATAGACCAGGTTGCTCAAAGCCTCATCCAACTTTGTCTTGAACACTTCCCGGAATGGGGCATCCATGATGTCTCTGGGCAACCTGTGCCAATGTCTCGCCACCATCATAGTAAAGAACTTCTTCCTAATACCTAATCTAAATCTACCCTCTTTCCATTTAAAACCATTACCCCTTGTGCTATCACTACACTCCCTGATAAAAAGTCCCTCCCCATCTTTCCTGTAGGTACTGGAAGGCTGCCATTAGGTCTCTCTGGAGCTTTCACTTCTCCCAGCTGAACAACACCAACTCTATCATATAGAAGAGGTGTTACAGCCACCTGATCATCTTCGTGGCCCTCCTCTGGACCTGCTTCAACAGGTCCATGACTTTCTTACACTGGGTGTGCCTTGCACTTTGCCCAGTTGAACTTAATGAGCTGTGCATGGGCCTGCCTGTCAAGGTCCCTCTGAATGGCATCCCTTCACTCCAGCATGTCGACTGCATCACACAGCTTGGTGTCGCTGGTGAACCTGCTGAGTATGCACTCGATCCTGCTATGTTTCTGACAACGATGTCCCAGTATTGACTCCTGAAGCATTCCACTTGTCACTTGGACATTTAGTGTGACCATCCTGCCATTTCTTATCCACCCAGGGGTCACTCTGTCAAATCCATTCCATCCAATTTAGAGTCAAGGATGTCGTGTGGGACAGTGTTGAATGGTTTGCACAAGTCCAGGTGGATTGTATCAGTTACTGTTCCCTTATCTGCCAACACTGTCATGGTAAAACTTCCTGTGCTGCAGTGATGTACACTGACATCAGTGTGCAGTAGCAGTTGATCTATTTAAATGCTGGGTCCAGCATCTGCAGCACTGGTGATAAAAGGCATCACAATATCCCTTGATATCAGAGGCCTCTCTCCCACCTTTTCCATCCCTTGTGTGTCTCTTGATAGCGCTTCCTTGGCCATTCTGGGTTTCAGTCCTGCTTTAAGCAAAGCCTCCTATAAAGTAAGAGTATCTTTTGTGCTGGTTTTTTTTTCTGAATAGGAGAGTTGTTTTCCATTTTATGTTTCAGGCTCTCCCTGTGGGCTCTGAAAGAAATACTGACTAAAGCAAAAAGAATGACTGGATCCTGTGGGACCAATTCTTCTCCTTCCAAAGAGAAAGTGGAGTATGTTATATGGATGATAATGAGGTTAAATGTGGTTAAATTGATATTTGCTTTCAAAATATGATGCCTTTTAAAAAATATGATGCCTTTTTAATATTTTTGTAACTTCATTTTTTGCCTTTAGTTCTGCAAATGCGGTTAACTTTACAGGACTCGCTAGTCCTGTTGTCAGACTTTTTGGTTGAACAAACAGGAATATAAAGTGATGCATAGACTCAAAACATTGAATCTATGGGAATCTGGGAAGTTTTTTTGCTGTCCTATATAATCTTTAGAGACTGGACTTACTCCTTTATGTTAAAAATATATTTACATGAGTAGCAGAAACAGAATATTAGTTAGAAAAACCCTGCTGTGAATCAGGACCACATTGTCTTTGCAGCAGAACTTCCAGGTCTTGTTGTGGTCACAGGTAGGAAGGGGCTTGAGTAGTAATAGAGGCTTTGTCCTGGGCATATTCCCCTGATTCCAGTGAGAATTACAGATGTGAGAGCAGCATCTGAGAAAATAAATAAATAAATCTTTCTCTTAATCTAGTGACATGGGTCTTCTTTATGAAATAACTCATCGTCAAAACACTGTATAAGTAAGAATGCTCATAACCCCCTTTTGAATTCAGTACATTTCCTTAAATTCCTGGAATTAGTAAACCAATTTTGAAGATACAAAGCGGATTAAACATGTGGAACCCTGTGGTGTTTACAGGAAACCTGGAATACTAGAGCAGGCTGGCATAGCACGTCTGCACTGTCCGTGATGATAACAGAAAATGCCTCAAGAGTGTATGTTATCACCAGGATCCAGAAGAGCTACAGTCTCTGTGTGTGTATGTGGCAGGGTGGGAGAATTCCTTCTATCAACTGAAACTGATGTTGAGTATCAGCATTTTTTTTGTCCCAAATCACTATTTCATTATGAACTTGAGCATCAGCTAGAGAGCAATTTGCTCTGTTGTTGTTGCCTGTTGAGCCGAAATAGCTTTTTTTCTTAATACTTTTAATTCTAAGTGGTAAATCTGGGAGTTCTTCAAAACAAAAAGATAGAACTGTCTTTGTTTTAATGATTATATCTGCTCCTCACAAGTCGTGAGTATGGGCTTTTGTTCCTATTTAGAGTAAGGTGTTAACAGCTGTGAGAATAGAGAGTGGAATTTTTGTCTACTTTTGTTAGAACAAATTCAAATGAAGAGCTGGGCTCAGTCCTGTTCCTGACTTGTGCTCAGTGTCATCTCAGTGTGGATGGAAGTAGTTACATTTATGACCATAAACACAGGGTGTCGATGTGGGTGTCTATTTTAATGGCTGCAGTAAAAGTTAACTTGACAGCTGACACTGGGGCAGAACCTGACCTGCAAAAACCTTATTACTAATTGATGAATAAGCATCTAACCTGCCTTTCAGCTTCCAGCTCAAATGTTCTAGCAATGAAAAATAGCCTTGTGCTTGTTCAGAAAAGTTAAAAAAAAAATTAAAAAAAGACCTGTAAATCATTGGAGATGTAAGTAAGCATGGAAACTTATGACAGAATAACTGTTTTTATTATTAACAGTGTATTTATTTTAATTTTTAGATTATAAATTCCTAAAATATTTCAAGCACAACTGCAATTTATACACTGCTAAGTTCTGTCCTTATTCATAACAGCAATAGCAAAAAATTATTGAACTTGAAGGAGCTAAGTGTTGCAGCCTTGTGGTAATGAGTTGATGTTAAAAGAATCAGATGATGGTCTGTTTCCCAGACTCTGAAGTGGAACAATGAGGGATAGAAGTAGTTTATCACCTCATCTGTTCTAGAGGCTCTGTGTCTTTTCTTGGAACTTTCCAGGAAGTCTGAGACATAGTAGTTTTAGCCTAAACAGAGCTAAACAGGATTTGGCTGTTAGACCTGGCTGTGGAGAGCTGGATTTAACAGAAAGAGAATTAGTGAAGTGAGGCCCTTCCCTGTGTAAAGGAAACAGTAACCTAGTACCTGGCAAATACCAGCCATCCCCTTAGACTTCCCTCTTTTTCTCAAAGCAAGATTTTTTACACATTTACTTTTCTTATCCCAAAGAGAGATAGTATTTTCTTTTCTTTCCCTGAAAAAACTTTCTATTTGAATGATTAATATAATCCTGCACACTGTGAGGAGGTAATCTCTGCTTTTTTTTTTTTTTTTTCAATCCATGCTGACTCCTCATCATTTCCTCTCCAAACTAACATAAGGACTACTTGTTTTTGCAACAAAAATAAATCACGCTGGTTTTGAATGTGGTATTCTTGTTGACATTTTCAAAACTGTTTCAGGCTCTTCTTAATATTTAGACAAGCTAGTATGTTTAGGTTTTGTGGTGTTACTGTTGACATTTCCTAAGGGAACTGCCGAAGATGTTAACAACTTTGCAGCACAGGCATGCTGCAATAGAATCATTCTTTGCTTGTGGCCCTGACACAAATTCCTCTTAACTGATGATTTTTGCTGAAAGTAATGAGATTGTGATAACTTGTGTGAGTCACGGTAAACGTGAATCAGTCCTGGCTGTTTTTGAGAGCATAAATATCTGCTAAACTCCTTAGTGTTTTCCTTCTTGCAGATATAACAAGCAGAAGGTGCCAATTTATTGTATGCATCAGAGCCTCTGTACTGCACAAACATCTGCAGTGCAGAGTGAGAAGAAAGTCCATGAGGAGCATTGGTAATTGGGTAAGCCTGACAGCCAGGAGATCTTGTAGCTCAACCAACAGAAATTGGTCAGTTAGAGGCTTGGCTAATTTTGGAGCCAGTAGCCATGACAGTCACATAGCAGAACTTGCCCTTATTTAAGTAGCGTATGCCCCAAGGGCACTGTAGGTTAGACACAGATTGATGTTACTGTGAGTTTGCTTTTTTAAGCCATGCTTTTGAATCTGTGCACTGCCATATCTTTAATATCTGGGCAGTACAAACAGTGCATAATTATGCTAGCAGTTAATCCAGGACTATCCACTTACAGATTTATTTAACCTTTTATGGGTGAAGGTTCTGAAGACTCTTTGAGCAGGTTGGGTTTTGTTCTGGTTAACAGTATGAAGCTCTTACATGCAACCAGACTGACAGTTTAGCCTGTGGTCTGTATTAAAAATACCCATGTTGTTATCTACAAGAATCAGCTATAGATTATGATACAGTAATACAGTATCTTTTTCTGACTGGTCACCATGTATTGCAGCTATGGAACGATTTTTCCTGAAAACATGCTTCTGTTTTAAAATCTTTTCGACTGAAAAGCATTTCTGTGCCTGGCATTATCCTCACCTCAGCTGTTACAGCCCCTGCATTCTCAGTGAAATTGTAGAGAAGCTCTTTTGCAAGACAATCATGCAGCAGCATTTTGGCTATGTTTGTTCCATTTCCAAGCTCTTTGTTGGAGGCTTGGGGAGAGGCAGTCTTTGTTGGTCTGTGGCTGTTTCCCTGCCTTGAAAAAGAACAGAAACTGTCAGGAAGAAAGATATTCATCCGAAGGGTAGACTCCAGTTACATTAAATAGAATAGCAGCCACTTGGAGACGGGACTGGAAGGCAGCCAAAAGGACACTGTGAAATTTTTCAATAGTCTGTCCCTATGCCTGTCTTCCAGTGATCACCAGAGAATGTAATTTCAACCTTCAAACTATTCACTGCAACCAAAAGCAACTGAATGCTGTTCTGGCTCTATTTTAAAGGGTGTTGTAACTTAGATGAGAAGATCCGCTTCTCTCAAATGTGCATGTTGTTCTACTATTGCAGTAAATTGTTGCAGATGTTAACATCTGCTCTGACTAAATTGTTCTTTTGACTGTCTTGTATCTGTTGCATAAGGAAAAAATATGGCCTTGACCAGTGAATATAACATAATTTCAGTGGGTGCTTTGATGAACGATTTCTCAAATTGTCCTTGCTGTTTGTAAGATTAGCCGAAGTGGTCAGCCTGGAATTGCCAAGTTAAGTCATGTTGTGAGGAATTAGTGTAGTGAGGAGATCAACTGGCTTTCCTTGTAATGTCTGCTAAAGGGCTTAATTATATGCTGTAACTCTTTTATGAAAATCACTCAGATTTATGTATGTAAAGCAGATGGCCTGTGACTTACAACAAGATTACAGCCTCATGAATCTCCAGCAGCTTTAGGCGTGTATTTACAGTAGTATCTATTTGTTCCTTGTGAGAGATCTCTACCCTCTTGTATGTGAGGTGTAACCCATTGAACCTGGTGGTGCAGGAAATGCTGAGAAACGTTGCTTTTGCAAACTGTAGAATAAGTGTAATAATTTCTATATTAACTTGAGGAATAAAGGACTTAAGCTGCCCCATCAAGAATCGTTTACCAAAGACTAGAAGCCTTAAGTGGTCTTACTGGAAACTGAGGCCTGA
>WTSP01008198.1:0-10807 GCA_025331215.1 Actenoides lindsayi
GGCTCCTATATCCTTCAGGGCAGCCTCCCAAGGGACTTTGTCAATCAGTCTCCTGAACAGGTCAAAGTTTGCCCTCCAAAATCTAAGGTGGCAGCTTTTACTAACCCCTCTCCTTGTTTCTCCAAGGATTGAATACTCAATTATCTCATGATCACTGTGCCCTAGATGGCCTCCAATCTTCACTTCCCCCACGAGTTCTTCCCTGTTCACAAGAAGCAGGTCCAGGAGGGCACCTTCCCTGGTCAGCTCACTTACCAGTTGCCTGAGGAAGTTACCCTCCACATATTCCAGGAACCTCTTGAATTGTTCTCTCTACTGTGTTGTATTCCCAGAAGATACCTGGGAGGTTAAAGTCCCCCACAAGAACAATGGCAAATGACTGCGAGATTTCTCCCAGCTGCTTATGGAAAGCTTCATCCACCTCACTGCTTTGGTTGGGAGTTCTATAGCGGACTCCCAGAGATATCAGTTTTATTGACCCTTAACCTAATCCAAACACTCTCAACCACGTCATCACTATACTTGATTTCGAAGCTCTCATAACATTCTTTAACATACAGGGCCACTCCACCGCCTCTCCTTCCCTGTCTGTCCCTCCTGCAGAGCTTGTAGCCTTTGATTATGTCACTCCAATCGTGTGAAGCATCCCACCACATTTCTGTCATAGCTACTATGTCGTAATTTTCCTGGTGCATCATGGCTTCAAGCTCCCCATTTGTTGCTCATGCTACATGCATTGGTATAGATGCATTTCAGATGAGATCACCTTTTTGTGAGTCTGGTAGGAACCATACCCTTCTCAGGTGCTTCCATGATTTCTAAACATCTATCCCTTCTCTCAAATGAAATGGCAGAGAGAAAGAGTCCTCACTAGTCCACCATCCTTCAAGCCCTGCATGCTTCCCTTCATCTTATTCCTAACAGGCCCAGTTATCTCTCCTTCCCCCTTCCTATCTAGTTTAAAGCCCTGTCAATGAACCCTGATAACTCCTGCCCCGAAATCCTTTTCCCCCTCTGGGACAGGTGCACCCCACTTGCCACCAGAAGGCCAGGTGTCTCATACAGTAACCCATGAACAGAAAGCCCAAAGCCCTGCTGATAACACCAGTCCCAGAGCCATGAGTTGACCTGTTGTCTCTTCCTGTCAGTTTCCTCATTCATGATTGCCACTGAAGGGATAGAGGAGAACACAACTTGCATTCCTGATCACTTAAGCAACTGTCCCAAGGCTCTAAAATCTCTTTTAATTGATTTTTGGCTCCTTCTACCCACTTCAACACTACCCACCCAAAATACTAAAAAGAGGTAATAATCAGAGGGGTTTACTAGGGCAGAAAGTTTGTCCAACACATCCCTAACCCATGCCCCAGGGAGGCAGCAGACTGCCCTGGGAAGTGGGTCAGGGTGGCATATTGGGCCCTCTGCCTCCCTTAGCAGAAAGTCACCCACAACAATGACACAGCTGCTTTTCCTTTTGGAGCCAGCTGTGATCCTGGGTCTATGGTGACTTGGTCTTTCTGGCATTTCTGGCCTCGGTGAACCATCCTCCTTTCAAACAGCCAGTTACTCCTGCAGGACCCCATACCTGTTCTGCAAGGGTAACTGGGAAGGTGGGGGAGGCCGGAAGGGGATTTGGCTGCTTCCCCAAGCAGGGACCTGTTTCCATCCCCCCCCCCTTCTCTGAGGTCCCCTCCTACTGCCTTGTGACAAGAGGGGATGGGATCTTCTGATTTATGTTGGGCCTCAACCTACTTCCTTTCTCTCAGGGAGTGGGTCCACCACCTGTCAACCTCTCTCACACTCCCTGATACTCCTCAAACTCTCCACTTCACCCTTCAGCTCAGCCACCTGGCTGACCAGATCATTCACCTTTTCACATCTGACCCAGGTGTTGTCTCCACTACTGTCTCATCCCACTCAGTGAACAACAAAGGAGGTGAATCTTTGTGATCCCCTGAAAGTGGCTGGCCCTGCACGGCAGGGTGGCCAGGTAGCAGAGTCACACCAATGACTCCGAGGAACAATAACAAAGCCATTTATTAGTTCTCCTTAATGGAATAATCAAGAAACAGTACGGATAAAGGTGTTGATTTTTGTAGGTGATTATTTTATGGCATGACTAAATTTCGAGGAAGAGGAAGAAAGAGTTATTAGAAAAGAGGAAAAGAGAGGAGGAATGAAGGAGTAAGAGAGAGAGCAAAATAAAGAGAAAAGTTTATTACCACCCATGGATCCAGTGACGTCTCACTGGATCAGTCCAAGTCTTCAGTTCTTCGGTGGTGGGTGCACCACGATCAGTATTTTTCTGTCTCTTTTATACCCTTGAGGTATCTGGGTGACTTTCCCAATTTCCACAGGAAGTGGTGTTGGTTTGCATGAGCTCCACGAACTAGCAGTAGTGTGGTACCTGCCATCCACCTCCCCCATGACACAGTCAGCAGGAACACTTACCTAAAGAAAAGACAGAGTCCCACCTATGCAGAACTTATCTCTTCCTTTTGTTAAAGCATATCTGCAAGGAGCCAAAGTGGGGCTTCACAGAGACATTAAAAGCAATCAACACATCTTCCATCCAGACAGCGCTTTTCAGACCTTATCACCACACAAGGTTTGAGGCACACAGTAGCCAGGCTCTTACAACCACCCTCCATTGCAAGTGCCAGACTTCAGCACTCCCTGCAGCCAGCGGTCTGAATGCCTACATGTTTGTGTGGAGCCCACAGCTTTTCTAACAGCCTTCAGCCAGGTAGCAACCATGGCTGGATCTCTACAAGAAACTGACACCTTATGACTCAAGGGTCAGTTGAGATGAGCACCCTTGACCTCTGACCACTTAGAGGGATTGAATTTACCTTGTACACTGGCAGAGGCTCAGCACCCTGCCCTACAAGCTGCAGCCAGCTGGGGCACGTAAGAGCATTGATTATTCATCTTGTGCTCTATGCAACTAATTGCTGCCCTCCTTGAGGCCTGATCAACAGTGGGTGGTGCTGGTTCCACCCAGGCTATCTCAGCATCCTGCCCAGCAACTGGCAGCCCCCAGTACAGGCAAAGCATTTTGCCCAGCTTCAAAAAGCCCCAAAAAGAGATTTTCGTCAGCCCTTTTGTTTCTTGTCCATCTAAACCATCCAAAGCAAATAAGCGACAAGAGGCAGATATTGAAACCAAGCCCATGGAAAAAGGTCAGAAGTGGAGAAGTCTTTTTGAAGGTGAAGAACAACTTGCGGATTTGAGATTGAATGTTGATTGGGAGCTGAGATCCCATTATAGGAAGGTGATTGCAGAATGATTAATATCTGAACACCTGTCCATACTTCAAGATACATTTGAAAGCAAGTTGAAAACAAGCTGTGATCCTCAGCACCTAAGAGCCGTCAGGTCTTGTTCCACAGAACCACTGAAGGAGTGGATAAAGAACTGGGGGCAATTTCACCATTTCCAGTGGCTGTTCCATCTGGACAGATGGAAATTAGCCAGTATTATTCTGGGTGAAGTGGAATCCCTGTGATGTAGTATCCCACTTGCTGAGGTGCACAAGGTATTCAAGTCAAGATGGGAGTCACTAGTAATATTCAAGGCTAGAACCTGGGAGTTCCAAGAAATATTGGTGACTTTGTGTGGACCCATGAATTGGTATACCAAAATCGGATTTATTACCTAAAGTGGAAAATTGGCTACATCAGATTAGGAGGGCTTCACTGAAACCATTTCAAAAGGTTCATAGCTTCATCCTGAAGCTCTACCACAACTGAGTGACTTAGCAGACCACTTGGCTGTGAAAGCTGCATACCTCAAGTCACCTGATGTGATGATTTGACCCGTCATTAAAGAATGGTGACATCTACCACCTAGAACTTGTGACACCACCCTACATTCCAGCAGCCAGGATGGCAGGATTAATTCCCGATATCCAGGCCCAGTGACTGCACAGGATTTTGCAGTTGTCAGATGAGATAATAAGAACAATGATGTGGGATGAGAGGATTGATAAGGAGTATGTGAACTTATGGGTTGCTGCAGGAGGAGACAAAAACAAGATTCCATCAATATGGGACCTAAAAACCATGATGGTAATATCCAAGGAACCTGTCAGGGAGGAACCAGCATCAGAATAGGAAGTATCCACTCCAAGAACCATCAACCTGAAAGGTAAGTAACAACTGGTTAGAAAACTGTAAAGGCATTACCCAGAGAAAGCTCCTGACTCCATTGCAGTTAAGAGTTCATGGTTATCCAACAAGAGGGGCAAGGGGCAGACAAGAAACTCAAAAGATGTTGACATTGCTAGGCAGAAAATGAGACCTCTGCACATATAATTCACTACTGTCCTGTGCTCCAGGATGTGAGAATTAGAAGACATAATAAATTATGTGAACTGTTGGTAACAGAGGTTAAAAAAGACTGGATAGTATTCCAGGAACCATTAATTAGAGATAACCAAAATGTTATATATTATAGAGGGGGCTCAGGTGATTGTGGTAACTGTCACATATGAGGGTAAACCATCATCATTGGCCAAAGCAGTAGAAGAAAAGTACAAGAATTAAAAAATGCTAATGAAATTAAATTAGGGTTTTAAATTAAAATAGGGGGTTCCCCATAGGTGCACATGGAAAATGGTACTTGGGCAGTTATGAGCTATTATTGCAGCTCTCGCAGCCTCATCAAGGTCAAGTTGTGTGTCATATGTCAAATCAGACACTTTTTACATCTGTAGATACTGTTCACATGTTTGTGAGACAGGTGCCAACTATGACAAGTGTATAATAAGTTTGGCACTTAATTTGTAATTATGCATGGGAATAGGAAGGACAACAATGGGACTCGTAATGCCAATACTGTGTAGCAGTTGTGATTTTTTTAGGTGGACAGGCTGTCTTTATTCAACTCTGAAAGGAACGTGCTTCTGTTCAATAAATACTGGGAGCCCCAGATCTGGACAGGGCATTCCAGGTGAGGTCTCTTGAGAGTGGAGAGGGAGAACTGTCACCCATCTCCACCTTCTGGCCACACTGCTTTTTATGAAGTCCAGGATATAACTGGCTTTTGGGGTGACAAGTCCACATTGTCATGTGATGTTGAGCTTCTCATCAACCAATACCCACAAGTCCTCCACCAGGCCACTCTTAATCTACTCATAATAAAAGTTAATTATTTTTACACAAAATACTTTCTTTTACACAAAATACTTTCTTGTAACAGCTTTTTTTTGTTTGGTATAATACTTGCACTCCCAACATTACTTTCTGTCTTACGGTTGACTCTTCAGTGTTTCTTAAGAATGGTGGTGCAGCAAGGAGTGAGCTTGCTGTGAGCTATCAGCATCCTCAAGTCTTTGCCAAAAGTAGAGTATAAAAGGGATTTCTTCAGTTCCCAGGTGAAGTTTAAAAGATGCAGAGCAGCTTCCACTGCCTCAGTTATCGTGAAAGGTAATTCTTTATTATGCAGTGAATCCCAAGGCTTGTCATTTGATATACCATATATGGTATTCACAAAGCTTATCCTATAATGAGTTTGGTAGTAGTTGTTTGCCTACTACATAGTTATTAAAACAATCTAAACCCACTACAGGCCTAGACAAGACCTAAGGAGATGCACTGTCAGGTCAATACAAACATTCTTTCCTTTTGCTATTAATGGGAAAAAAATCACATTTACATTAGCGGAGAATTTAAGGAATTGAACCATCTTAGTGTAGACACAGAATGGTCAGATATTCAGGAGTGAAAGAAAAACTGATGACAAAGACAGTATCAGAAAACAGTCAGGATGGTCTGTGTCATGGAGTGTGAGTGCAGAAAGTAAAATGAAGTCAAAGAAATCTCAAGTGTACTAGGGAATCTTAGGAAGCCTTCTAACACTTCATGGGAAGGAAGAGCTGCGCTGGCATCACTGCTGAGTATTAGATGGATTTATTAAGCATTTTGTGGCTAAAACCTTATCAGCTGCAAAAAATCTCATTCTCGTAACTCTTCCTGATACCAATTGTAGAGAGGCCTGGGATTGCTGCTTTCTCATCCTCACTACTGACAGCAGGACAACCTCAAAATTACTCGTGTGTTGGCCAGTTTGCATATGGGAGACAGATAAAGATTCGTTTTGATAATTCCATTTTAACCATACAGACAATTAAGCTGTTTTCTGGCAGTTTCCAGCAGAGTGAGCAAAGCTCACTGGAAGCTCACTTTGGTCTTTGGAAGCAAAGCCAGTGTTATGACAGTGGTCTATACACACACTGCCTGAGTCAACACTGTCAACCCACAAGTCTTGCCAGAAAACCTGGAAATCATCTCCAGTGGCAGGCTCTCCTTTGAAAGCATTATAAGTGAATATAGCCAAAGTTTTTGGAGACCACCAACCTCAGGCCCGACTAGCACCTGACCAGGCATACTTCCCCTGCATGGCTTTCTTCTCGACAGTGCAGCTCCAAGGAAACCACAGTCATAGCTAGAACTCAGGGTTTTTTAGAATTTGCCTGTTAAAAAAGAACTCGTTCAGGCATTGTGCATCCAGAGAGCGAGATATGGAGAGTATAGATTGTAAGCTGATGAGAGCAGTTGAGAAGCTTCCTTATCCTTCCCAAAGCATATGTTCACTCTTGATTAGCATTCTCATTTTCCACCCCCAAAAAGAGCTGGATGCCCTCCCATGCCCCTAATAGAATTGTACTCTGCTGTCAGTAAATAAAACTGTAAGAAAAGAGAAAGTAACCATGCTGTTACCCTCAAGTGCTATCTTAACCTCAGTATTTTTATACAGAGCAGAGACTTTGCACCATGGACAGGATTTGTGTGCAGATGGTCAACTCCGATAGATTTCTTCTTCATGAACACAGGCATGTCTCTTTTGAATTCATGTAAACCTGTACTTCACAGTGACAAGGAGTACAATAGGTTAACTACATGCCTTGTGAAGGACCATGCCAAGAAATGAGTAAGTGTTTTCACACGTTTACGCAGCACATGAGCAAAGCACAGTTATGATTTCCTCCTGATGGGTAACTGGCAGCTCAGAGTCCATCTTTTTATACGTGACACTGAATTATGTTTCCCCACGTGCACAGCTTTCTGGTTTTAACTCTACTGAATTTTGTATGCTCTTTAATGGCACTCTTTGCTCAGTGTCGTGAAAGCCTTCTGCATTTCTTAGGTTTCAGTCATTGTCTTGACTGCCTGGACTAGTGTTATTTCAGTGGGAAACATGTTTTCCTTCCTGTTCAATACCTCTTTAGCTTGCTTTATCAGTAACTTGAAAAACACAGGCCTCAGCACAAATAACTTTTCTCTTTCATTCTGTGTCTTTGAGGATTATTTATTGGAATTAGAAGCTTCCTACTTATCCCACGGCTTTATCGCCTTGGTTGAGATTCCTTGCTGAGAGGGTTTTGAAATCCCAGTCAATTATACCAGCTGGATCTCCCTGTCCACATGTTCTTTTACTCTTTCAAGGGTTTCTGTGCTGATTCACACGTCAAGATGGCTTGAATGGAATGGAATACACCCTTTGGAAGGACATAAACTACCTGCCCTCAGTTCTCCACACCGGTTCTTTCCCAGGAGGTGTTGCATATTCTGGGTTGGTCCAGTGCTGCCTGGGACTTCAGAAGCTGTGGCTGTGACAGTGAGCTCCAGCCCTTTGAGCTCTGCCCCAACAGGCAGTGAATGAGACTGAACATGATGGGTTTTTGCCTCTGTCATCAAGTCTTCACTGTCAGTTCATGTGGAGCTCTGCTCAGGCCCAGAATAAAGCTGCCATTTGTCTGCCCAGTTTCCTTGTTACTTTTCCTGCACATTGAATGGAAGATCATCAGGCAAGTCTGGAAATAGCGGCTACTAACGAAAATCTCCGTGTTTCCCTTCCACTGTTGGGCTACTGCAGCTGCCTCTTCTCTGCTCACTGTCTACTCTGACCTCTCTTGTGATAGGCTGGTAAGAGAAGCTCCTGGTTGAGGCCATGAGTTTTCACAATAACACAATGCCACTAAGGAAAGCATCAGATTGAGCTGGGCTTTCTCACGAGGAAAGAGATTCCCCAGGCAGGAGAGTGTTTCAGAGTGTAGTGTGTCAGAGACTTAGCTTCTGTGGACTCTGGTCTAATTTACAGGATTTACAGGAATTACCACACAACAGTCGCTAGCCTTCTCCGGTTTTACTTCAAAGGGAGGTAATACTCTTCACTGTCACCCGTCTGATTAAATTAATGAAAAAAACATAGTGGAGACTAAAGGCCATCCTCTGTCAGCTTTCCAAAACCCCATCAACTCTGTCGGTTATCAGCCCTCCACAAACCTGCCTTGGACAATGGCCAGCAAAAGGAGCAGCTCACACTTGAAACATTGCACAACTGGAAAGTGCAGAGGTGTTGTATGGGTAAATACAACAAAAGATACTGTCTGGGACAGAACCATAGAAAGGCTGAACTTGCAGGAAGCAGCGTCAGGAATTACTATCTTTGATTTCTCTTCCTGTGAAGTTAAAGTCTCTCCATGTCCCAGTCTCCAAGGAATAAAGAAGTGAAAAGTAGTTAGGAACTAGGTGGCAAAATGCTCTACACAAAGGGTAAAAGCCAAAAGTGTGCCCAAAGGTTAAAGATGACACAGCCCTAACCAATAAAAAGAGGAACAAATGAAAGCTGATGCTCATGGTGCTTATGCGGAGGCATCTACGGTCTTTATTCCCTACATATTGAGGTGGTTGCAAATACAAAAGAAGGAAGTAAGTGACTGAGGGGTTCACATTTTGTGCAGCCCTCGGGTCAGTTTGCTGTCTCATGACATCCTCACTCTTCCTCTTCTACCTTCTTGCCATGAAACTCCCGGCTTTTCACTCGCAGCTTGTTGACCTGCGACTCTGCAATGTCCGCCCGCTCCTCGGCTTCTTCCAGCTCATGCTGGATCTTGCGGAACTTGGAGAGGTTGACATTGGACAGCTCCTCCTGTGTGGGGAGAGGCAGTTGGTGGTGGGGAGCCCAGGGCAGGGGGTTCACTCCTGCTGCCTCTCGAACTTGCAGGACTGTGATTCTTCCCTGAGGAAGGCCCAAACTCCCATCTCCCACCCACCACTGCTTCCATGTAAGCCTCCCACAGACCTCCTAATCCTCCTTCTTCAGGACCCCACTGTGACAAACTTCACCAGTACTGTCTCACTCTAGAGGAGCAATTCTGTCCCTTGGAATTCTCATTTGTGCGCTTATGCTCCCACTTGCTTCCCAGCTGTCCATGTGACTCATTACACTGAGAAAGACCCTGAAGCCTTCTGCTATTTATTACCAGTAGAGATTTGTGAATTTCACAGAATCACAGAATTGTTGTGGTTGGAAAAGACCTCAAAGATCACCGCATCCAACCATCAACAAAGAAACTAAATAAAACACACACACTCAAAACCAACCAACCAACGAAACAAAAAACCCCCAACCAAACAAGAAATACTAACAACAAAACAAAAACAACAAGAAAAACCAACCAAAAAAAAAAAAGCAACAACCAAAACCCACAAAAAACCCACCAACCTCACCATCCCACTAGAGAATGTTCTGAAGTGCCTCATCTACACATTTTTTTAATACCTCCAGGGTTGGTGACTCTACCACCTCCCTGGGCAGCTCGTTCTAGCACCTGACTACTCTTTCAGTAAAGAAATTCTTTCTAATATCTAGTGTAAACCTTCCCTGGTGCAACTTCAGGCCATTTCCTTTAGTCCTGTTGTTATTTACTTGAGAGAAGAGGCCAACACCCACCTCACTACAGACTCCTTTCAGGTAGCTGTAGAGAGCGATAAGGTCTCCCCTCAGCCTCCTCTTCTCCAAACTAAACAAATTTGCTCCAGCACCTCAAAGTCTTTTTTGTGGTGAGGGGCCTGGAACTGAACACAGTACTCAAGGTGTGGCCTCACCAGTGCCAAGTACAGGGGCACAATCACTTCCCTTCCCCTGATGGCCACCCTATTTCTGATACAGGCCAGGATATCATTGGCCTTCATGGCCACCTGGGCCACGTTCATGCTGGCTCATGTTCATCCAGCTGTTCACCAGCACCCCCAGATCCTTTTCTGCTGAGCAACTTTCCAGGCACTCTTCCCCAAGCCCGTAGCGTTGCAGGGGGTGGCTGTGACCGAAATGAAGGACCCTGCACTTGGCCTTGTTGAACCTCATACAACTGACCTTGGCCTATTGGTCCAGACTGGCCAGATCCCTCTGCAGACCCTTCCTATCCTCAGGCAGATCAACACTCCCACCCAATTTGGTGTTGTCTGCAAACTTGCTGAGGAAGCACTCAATCCTTTCATCTAGATCATTGATAAAGATGTTGAACAAGACCAACTCCAAAACTGAGCCCTTGGGGACACCACTGGTGACCGGCCACCAACTGGTTTAACTCTGTTAACTACAACTTTCTGTGCCTGGCTGGCCAGACAGTTTCTGAGCCAGCAAAGAGTACACCTATCTATGTCATATCAGATACCTTCAGTCCGTGGATGGATGCCTGGGTTTGTTTAGTCTTACCTCCTGTATAAAAGAGGCTGCAGAACTTCCCTCAGTTCCTCCCTGACTGCAGGGTGCTCAGAATGCAGCAAGGCCTCATGACACAATAGAGAAACAATGTGGCCAAGACCTCTGTGCCTGGGAGCTGCTCTCATACCCCTTTTCTGGTTCTTATCTCAATGAGCGTACTGCCCTGACGGAAGGTGTCTCTTGCCTATTCATTGAGCAATACTCACAGCCTCCTCAGCTTGTCTCTTGTAGGATTTCACCTTCATTTGCAGCTTGTCCACCAGATCCTGCAGCCGGAGAATATTCTTCCGGTCTT
>WTSP01008201.1:0-14420 GCA_025331215.1 Actenoides lindsayi
CCTGGGCCCGCGTGGGCGGGCGTGGCACGGGTGGGCGTGCCCGGGGAGGTGTGAACATCCGTCGGCACCTGCGAGCGTCCGTGAGCACCTGCGAGCATCCACGGGCATGTGTGAGCGCGTGCAGCGTGCATAAGGATGCCGTGGGCACATGTGAGCGTGCGTGGGCTCGTGTGATTGTGCACAGGTGTGTGTGAGTGCACGTGGGCACATGTGAGTGGGTATGACGTGTGTGAGCATCCACAGGCACGCGTGAGCGTGCATGAAGTGTGAGCATCCATGGGCACATGTGAGCGTGCACGAGCACACATGAGCATGCACGGAAACGTGTGCCCACCCATGGGTCACACGAGAATGGTCGCACGTGCACACCCACACCCCAAGGCCAACTCGTGCCCGGGAGGGTGCATGCTCAGCCGGGTGGCCCATGAGCGTGCGCCGAGCGCGCGGGGGCGTCGCCAAGCGTGCGAGCCTCGTGCCGCCGGCGCAGGCATCACGCTGTCCGAGTACTTCCGCGACATGGGCTACCACGTCAGCATGATGGCCGACTCCACCTCGCGCTGGGCCGAGGCGCTGCGCGAGATCTCGGGGCGCTTGGCCGAGATGCCGGCAGGTGAGCTCCAGTTCTGGGGGTTGGGCGGTAGGGGGGGTCCCCTCGGCCGCGAGGTCACGGTGAGGGGCTCCGTCCCCCCGCGATGACGCCGCGCTCCCCGCAGACAGCGGCTACCCGGCGTACTTGGGCGCGCGCTTGGCCTCCTTCTACGAGCGCGCGGGGCGAGCGCGCTGCCTGGGCTCCCCCACCCGCGAGGGCAGCGTCAGCATCGTGGGCGCGTGAGTAGCGAGCGAGGGACTTGGGGGGGGGGGGTGTGTGTCACAGCGCGGGGGGGACCCCCACGCTGACCCCCCCTGCCCTGAGCACCGCTGTCCCTCCCCCCGTAGCGTGTCCCCGCCCGGAGGGGACTTCTCGGACCCGGTCACCTCGGCCACGCTGGGCATCGTGCAGGTGAGCGGGGCGGGGTGCGGCGGGGACCCCCACCGCCTGCGGCCGCGGTCGCCGGGCTGCGGCGGGCCCCGGCGCGACCTGACCGCCGCCCACATCGAGTCCTTCAACTACGCCGTCAGCGAGGGCATCTACCTCGCCGTGCAGGTCTGAGGGCTGAAGGGGAGGCGGGGGGCGGGGTGGGATGGACTGGGCCGGGCCGGGCCGGGTTGATCCGGTCCGGTCCCTGCCGGTGGGCTCCTGCCGCCGCCGCCGCCTCTCCCTGACGCGCTTCATCCGGTGCCGTTGCAGGATCTCTCCTCCATGGAGGTAGCAGTGAAGGACAGCCGGTTGTCGCTGGTGGTGGTGGGGCTGTCCATCTCCCCCCCCGCCGTGCCAGCGGGAACGGTCTGCCAGGACAGGAGGGTGTTCCCCGCCGAGTGCCGCGGCCTTCGAAGCACCTACCGCGGTAGGATCACCGTAAGTGTCCGGCCGCCGACGCCGGGTGCCCGCCCGGCTGCCCTGCCTCCCCGCGCGCTTCCTCTGTGCTTTCGTGAGAGGATTTTCTGGGGTTCCCCCGCCCCGGGGGGCGGTGCGTGTTCTGAGCGCTCTGTCCCGCGTGGAGTCTCGGGGGTTGGCGAACTGCGAGCTCACTGCGCAATCCTCCCGCCAAACCCAGCTCTGTACGGGTCCCGTCTCCACTGCCCTTTTTCTCCGCGGGACCAGACCCAGGCCGTGCTCTTTGCTCTGCTGTCAAATTGGCCTTGAAACCAGCTGGTCAGTTCAGAAGGCCTTGGAAAGAGACCTGTGTCAGCCCAGAGAGCGCGACGCTGCAAACCTTGTTTCTGCAGGAACCCAGGTTTCAAAAGCAGTGTTACTCCTGTGTAGAAGTCCAGAGTTACAAACCCCTCTTGTTCACGTGATATGTTCATCGTTTTTCTGAATTGCTCTGAAATTTGCCTAGAGAAGCAGCAGCATCCTCAGCAAGTGTTTTCCTTTGCTCTGCAAAAGGATCACCCAGTCGTTGCTGTTTTTTATTAAAGTTGTGTAATTGTGCCTGAGCTGTACATTTGTGTGGGGCACCACCCGCTGCAAGGGAGCGCTTGCTTGCCATTTCAGCTGCTTATTTTGTCCCAAGCATTCCAACTAACAGTGATAAAAACGACTGCAAGTGAAGTATCTTACCTCAACATGGAGGTGGAGCAGTTGCAGGTTTTTCACAGCCGTTTTCTCAGTGGCTCTTAGATTTTCCTGAGCTAGAGGTGCTTTTATTTTTTTTATACCCAAATTATTTCTTATCTCATTTTCTAATGTTTGCCTTTTTAACTAGTTTCTGAACCTGTGTAAATGCTTGGAACAAAACATTTTGCTGTGCCTTGTGTGAGAAAGTATTGCCTTGTGCTGGGTCAGGTTGTTTGGTCTCTCCCACTCCCTGCCCTTGTACAGCAGGAAGCAGCGTGTAGTCGTTCCCTTTTCCCACTGTGCTGTCTTGAACCACATACCCCTCCCTCAGATTCCGTCTGCAGTTTTCCCTTCCCAGGAGTCACTTTATCCCTTTAGTTATCACTTAAGCCAAAAACCAGAGCTGCGCAGAGGTCTCAGTGTAAGGCAGCACCATGGATTTAGAGGGGTGCAGTAACATTTCCCTTCTCTTTCCTCGTAATTCCCAGGATTCAGTTTACTCTTTTTACTGCAGCCAGGTGTTGAACTGATGTTTTTGTATTGCAAGGCCACTGTTGCTTTCCTGCGTGGCAGCAGCTCTTTTAAAACCCATCATTCTGCATGTAAAGTTAGGATTGTTTGCTCCCACGGTGCATTTTATCACCTTGTTTTAAACAGTCAAGGGGTCCTTCTGCAGACCCACTGCCAGGTCTTGTTACTGTAAATAAATTCTTTTCTTTCACACACACTTTCTCCCTTTTCAGATCACTCGTGAACGTGTTAAGTGAACAAGTCATAGGAAGGGTCTCTGCAGGCCTGTAGTGTGGATGTCATTTCATTGAGAACTTTGTTTTCTGCCACTTTTTATTTTAACTGTTTGTTAACTTCTCAGGTTTCCTTTTCTATCCTGTGGCTGTTTTTTTGTTGTTGTGGGTTGGGTTTTTTTGTTGCTGTTGTGTGGGGTTTTTTTGGGGAGTGCTCTGTTGAAGGGTCTGAAAGACAAAGTAGGCTGTATGAACTTCGTTGACATTACTAGCAGCTTCATTACCTAGTTCTAGACTTGTATGATTTTTTCTGTAAATTCATGTCGACTGTTTTCTATGGATAATCCTTATGCATGTATTTACTAGTTCTGCTTTTTTTTATCATTATTACCATTTTACAGCGATAGAATTTTGTCAAACTTACCATGGTTATATTAAATGTACAGTTAATTTAGCAGGAAATACTAAAAGGGCAACTTAATTTGCCCACTGATTGCATTGTATCATTTTAGGCTGACATCAGCTGGTCAGTGAATGGCTTTCCACAAGGAACTATTAAACATCCCCTGGGGTTTATTCCAATCATGGTGAAGTCCAAGTTGTGCAACCTCTATAATCTTTCTCCACAAGACCTCATACAGCACCATGAGGAGGAAGAGGTAACGGGTATTTTATGTCAGGAAAATCTGCACTATATGTGAGCAGTGTCTCAGGCGAGCTTCTCTTCACAGAACTTGAGAATTTATATTTTATTTGAAGTTTGACTTGTTGTTTTCTCTGAGTGTACCCTATTTATGGTGGTTCCATAGAGCATCTTGAAAAATTCATGGTCACACCTGCCTTTGAACACAGGGATCTCTTTGGTGCTGATACCTACAGTTCCAGGATCCGAATCCTCGGCCCCTAGTTGGCAGCTGAGGCTATGAGTGTAGCTGTGAGTGGGCCTCTGTGGAAAACAGACATTGAAAGAGACGTTTTCATTCTCAGTTGTCTTCTGTATCTTCTTCCTCGTCTCCCCAGTAGCATGTCAGCTGTCAGAAACTGAATACAGAATTACTTAGTGCCACATTTTGCACTCTCAAAAAGGATGAGCAAACTATGGAAGAAAATCTACACTGGCATACTGTCGTTGCCCCCCTAGTATGCTGCTTGCACTTTCATTCATAGTATTACTTGCTGCTGAAACACTTCATGTCTAATGGCACAGTGTGTGGAGAACTATAAATTTGTCAGTGTTAAGCTTGTATGTGACCAGCAAGATGTTTTATACACTGAAAATCCCTCTGGATTATAAACTCAAAATGAGAACTTCAGAGTAAAAAAAACAACAAACAACCCAACTGTAAATGTCAGCTCTTCACACAGGTTTTTTGGGCTTTCTTTCTTCTTTTAAATTGTGGGACATACATCCCTTTCCTTGCGCTGTGTGCTACATTCAGATTTAATCCTGGCAAAGAGTGCAGCCTTTCCAAATGCAGTGCTGAAACATATGTCTTGCTATGTGTTTAATAGTTTACAATATGAAGTGTTTGTTAACATATAATACAGGCATTTTGGTCTTTTACTTAATATGCTAGATTATGAATTCTTAAGCACAAGAAAATTATTTTTCATCTTTTGCCAGGAAATGGGAGGCTACTTTATAATTAACGGCTTGGAAAAAGTTATTAGGATGCTGATTATGCCCAGGCGAAATTTCCCTCTTGCAATGACAAGACACAAATGGAAAAGCAGAGGCCCTGGTTTCACAGAGTACGGTAAGCTGAACAGTTTCCTGCAGCATCTTGCTAGTAACTACTTGAGGACAAAAAGGAGTGACCGTCTGTAGCTGACTTCTGGTAGTTTATTTTGGTGTAGCTCTTGTGTAACGCTTACATTTTTTTCCTATATATAAAAGTAAAGGGTCAACGCCACCATAACAGTACAAACATGAGGCAGCTGCTGACCTTGTGGGAGTTGTCTGAGCTGCACGTGCTGAGCGAGTAAGTTGTATCCCAGGCCTTGCAGTGTATATAGCCTTCTGTTATGTGGAAGGTGTAACTAAAGCCCTACTACCTCCAGTAGAACTCAGTGTAAACTGATGAACATGTTTCATTGAATTTGTTTATCCATACTTCAAAATGGCAAATTTAATTTACGTGAAGTAGTTTAACTATATTCTTGGCTATCCCATACCTTTATTATGTCTGCTCAGTAAAACCAGTTTAAAATATAATCAAACTAGAAAAGTTACAGTTTTAAACTTGAGTGTTACCAGCTGATGATTTGACAGGACTGTGGTGGTTGAATACACGCTGTCATTTCACATTAATTAGTTTTGAGGCAGCACCAGTTTAAACGGTCCCGTTTGGTTAATTTTGTTTTGTTGCAGTGGGTACCATGAGACGGGACCAGGAAGCACTGCTTCAGCAATGTCACCCAAATACAGAGTTGTGAATACTTGACCCAGAGTGCATTTTGGAAGGGAGTTGTGTTTTGCTGTATCTTACGACCTAAGGTTCCAGTCAGAACACTTGAGGCTTAGGGCTTTCCCAAGCCTCTCAGTGAGTGTGCTGGCTGTCCTTAGACACCTGTCAGCAGCAAATTGAATTGAGCTGGTGTGTTTATTTGAAATGGGAGGCTGATGCTGAAACTAGTGATTTGACTCGAGTTCTCAGCCACGAAGTACCGAAGTTTCTCTCGTGAATTGTCTCTCACCTGCTCAGACATGTCACAGCAATGCAGGCAGTTGGTTTTGTACAGCTCATGTTGATCTTTGCTTGTGTTCATTTTTGCAGGAGTAGTGATGCACTGTGTCAAGGATGAGCATACTGCAATAAATATGAACCTTCACTACTTGGAAAACGGTTGTGTCATGGTGAATTTCATTTTTCAGAAAGAGTTGTTCTTCCTTCCCTTGGGATTTGCTTTGAAGGTAAACAACGAATGCTCCTTCTTTCTGTCTGGATACATACAAAAGTTTTGATAACACTTTTTTATTTATGTAATGAGAAATTTATTTATTTATGTAATGTAATGAGAAGAAGCTAATTCCATATTAAGTACTTTCAGTCATCCTTCCTACACTGGCTGAAGAACTACGGTCTAAAACAAGGCTATGCCTGTAATGTAACGCTTGGCTGCAGCAGAGCAAATGTGCACAGGGTCAGGAGAGGAGGGGAGAGTTACACAGGGGTTTCATGGCTTTTTGCTAGTGAATGTTCTTGAGTTTGCCACCTAATGTGAAAGGTTTGAGGAATCTCTTTAAGATCAATTGACAGCTGAGTGTTCAAGGAGTGGACAACATTAATCATTAAAGTCAGGTTGTCCCATCTAAATGTAAAGCACAGAACTGGTTGGGGTTTTTTTGTGGGGTTGGTTTTTTTGTTCTGTTTTGTTCAGGGGTTTTTTGAGGAGAAAAATAAAATGCTGTTCCTGATTGGAACTGGAAGTAATGAAGGTGTGAATCTATTTGAGCACATTTGATGGATGTAAACTGTTCTTCGGATAGCAGGCAAAAAATTCTCCTCTAAAAGCATGCTTTCTCTAGTAGCAGAGCCAGTGTACTTCAGCCATGGTTTTTATTTACAGCAGCCAAGTCTTAGAGCAGTGCCTGTGGCACTGTGTGATGGAAGCATCATATAAATCAGCCTCAGTGAATATGTGTCATCTTCCAGCCTGCTGTGTCCGCATTGCACAATGCATTTCACTTTTTCTTCAGTGCTTTCATCGATCCCACCCTGCATCAGTCAAGCTCCGTTCTGTACTTGTTTCCTGTGGCCCATCCAAGTCCCACTGTGGCAGATTGCTGGTACTGCGGGCCCACTGTGCCTCTGTTCTGGCTGTAATTGTGTGTTCTCCTTGCTGTGTCATCATCTCAGTGCTCTCCCTTGCGGGACAAGAGGCAGCATGTGCTCTAGCTGCTTCCAAATTGTACATACCATGATTACCAAGCAGCAGAACTGAGCTTACATTGCCCCCTTTCTTAAAGAAGTCTGCCTTAGTGTCTTTGTCATGCAGCCTTTGATTTTTCCCTGAATTTTTTGAGGCCTACTTAAATGTGATGAACAAATGGTTTATTTAATGGTGAGGCAGGTTTGTCAGTAAATGCAGAAGTCATTGGTGAACAACATACTACCTGATGTAAAGAAACAACTAGGAAGCCATTATAACACTAAGAGCTAAGAAAGTTGGATTTCATTATGAGCTTTAGCATATGAAGTGATGAAACTAAAGTGACTTTGTCCTAACAGCCTTCCTTAGAAGGCTGAATTGCCTTTTGGCTTGCATGAGAACAAGTAGCAGCTTGAGACAATGTTAAATAAAATTACTAAGTGTGATCATTCTGTAAAGATACTGGTAAATCTTGCCTAAACAAGAGAAGCCTGTTCATTTAGAGGGTTCAAGTTGGGTTTTTGGGGCTTTTTTTGTAGAGGGTTTCATGGGATTGGAAGTACTCACAGTGATCATCAGGGTGTGAATATCCCCTGCATTGCTAAGCACCTCAACCCCACAGCATTTTTCAGTTTGCATGGTGGAAGGCTATCTCCAGAGCACTGAAAAGCTAAATCAGTGGAGTGCCCCGGTTCATTTGCTGTATTTTATGAACAGATGTTGTTATGACCTTGTTCTTCTGATCTGATGCGCTTCTTCCTTTCAGGCATTAGTTAATTTCCCAGACTACCAGATTTTTGAAGAGTTGGTCAAAGGAAAGGAAAGTGACACCTTTTATGTGAACTGCGTCACAGAGATGTTGAGAGCAGTAATGGATGCGGGCTGTTTCACACAGCAAAATGTCCTTGAATACCTGGGAAAGAGCTTCAGAGTAAAACTTAACCTTCCTGAGTGGTACAGCAATGAAGAGGCTGCAGATTTCATTTTGAAGTACGTACATAAGCATGTGTGTGATTCAGTGTAATAGTATGAAGTTACAGGCAGATGTGAAGAGTGCTCTGCCATATTACATCACACTGTTGTGTGCTTCACCTGCTTTTATAACATGGTAGCCACTGGCCATAGCTTTTCATGGGACTCCAGGATATTGTGATAATCTGCATGTGTAGTGTTCAGAAATAGGTGTTTTAACAGACTGACATGGTTATGCCCAAAATGGTTTCAGGAGAGGGTATCAGTTACTGCTTGGATGTTGTTTTTCCGATGTATTTGATGGAAAACACAAAGATGAGGGAAAAGAAAGTTAAAGTTAGTTCTGTGACTGCTTGAAGCTCTTATTTGTTGAACGGAACTCCCGCTATTTGTGGCACTTGATCAGTTTCACGCAGTGGTTGGCAGCTATGATGAGAATCACATTTATCTTTTAAAATTATACAAATTAAATGCTTTAATATCTTGCTTCTTCCATAGAATAAGTTAGAAAGGAATGAAGAACTAGCTTTGAGACTTTCAGTAAGACCGGCATTCAGCTGAATATTTTCTGGTAAAGTAGGTGTTTGCTCTTTGAAAGGCTTCTTTAGCACATGAAAAGGATTGTTTTGATTGCCCAAGTCCTTGAGTGCTGTTAAGTAGAGGGTCAGGTGGCTGGAAACTTAAAGGCAGCCTGCAGGTGCCTCAGAGGGGCACTTAAAAGTCCACAGACCAGTGGAAACAGAGAGCTCTGTAATGACAAATGTGAGTGGATAGTTTCAAGAAAGTTGGAATTACTCTGATTTTCTTATTTCTAAACATTCTGATGGGGTTTTGTTTGTTTGTGGGGGTTTGTTTGTTTGTTTTTCCTCTGATATGTTCTGTGTTCCTTATTTGCCTCAGCTGGGGGGAGAAAAGGAGGAGGAATAGTGGAAACATTAATTGGGATGTGTTCTGTATGTAAGAGTGCTGTAACCGAAGAGAACCTGCCTTTGGTGTTCTGTGGTCCTTTGCAGTGCAGTTGTGAAGACTTCAGTAGAGGGTGGGGTAGAGCAGAAGTGAAGCAGTAGAAGCAGAATTTGAAAAAACCCTTGTGTGCTGATGGAAGTATCTTGGAAAGCAATCAATCGGTTGTAGTGGGAATTAGGCATGGCCTGCCTTTCTGCTTGTGCTAGAGTGTTGTTCAGCCCAGTTTTCCACATGAGGGTTAATAGCAGTGGAGAGTTGGTCTTTCTGTAACAGGACACTGGTAGTGTTAACAGAAATGTTTTGTGGTTTTTCTACTGGTTTCCAACTGAGTGGGATGCATATATGTGAGTGTCTGCATGTGTATATGATTGGTATCATAGCTGCTGTAAAATAACACAAAGTTCATTTGTTGACTGGTCCTGACATAAATATCTGTTTACATAAGCTGAATACTTATAAGGGCATGTAACATGGAAGTGTGTAAAATCAATCTTTGTCAAGGTTCACCTTCATCTAATCAAACAGGTATATCCTTAAAAAATTAGTCCCTTAAAGACAAATTGATCATTTTTCAGGTCAGTCTCTGGGTTGTTTTTTTTTTTATTATTATTGTTTTTGAATTTTCCTATACTATTAAGGGCAACTGGAAGAGCTTGTGCATTGTTAGGCATTATAGCAAAAAAAAATAAAATAAAATCAGTTTGCAATTATTTAGGAGAAACTTGAAGAAAATTAGAATGAAGAGACAGTATTAGTTGTCCTTTCTCTTCCTCCAGCAAGTGTATCTGTATACACCTGTCAAACAGAACTGAGAAGTTCTACCTGCTCTGTATGATGACTCGGAAGCTCTATGCTTTTGCCAAAGGAGAGTGCATGGAGGATAATCCAGACAGTCTGATGAATCAAGAAGTGCTTACCGCAGGACAGCTTTTCCTTATGTTCTTAAAGGTAAGGTCTTAAGGGGTTTAAGCCTGTGAATGTGATGGTCATCCAGTCCAGACCCCACAGTGACCATGGGGACAGGAGAAATGCAGGAGTCAAACTGAAGAACAAGGAGCCTGGATATGCTGTGAAGGCTTAGAGGGTGCCAGATGTAGTGTAACCAGGCAGTGCAGTTGAGGAAGGTTTGGCTGTCTCAGTATAGGGTGCTAAATATGATGAAGAAAAGCCTGTACAAAACCCAGAATAAAGAGCTTTGTGGCCTTCCAGAGCAAATGGAAGCACCCCATTCAGGGTGGCAGTCTGAGGAAGGAGGAATACCCGTCCTTCTGGCATTTGAAAAGGGATTTGAAAGAGCGTACTTCCTTTATGGATCAGGAAGTTGACAGCATGCTTCTGAGTTAGCAGTTAACTTACTATTACTGATGTAAAAATGCAGTTTTCTAACTATTCCAATTCAATATTCAGTTTATTTCTAGGGATTTGTCATTTTAGGATGCCACCAGAAAAGTTTCCATGTTCAGAAGCTTGACTGTCCCATGAAAATCATTGTGGAATAGTCATTCCCATCCCCAAGTAAAGATAGTTCCCTAAGTTATTAGATAACTATTTTTTTTTTAAAACCTTTCTTTTCCATTTCAGCCAAAATTTTGTTTCACATTGTTTTGTTGAAAGACTATGAAAACCTCTATGCTACTTGAGTGGTTTCAGTGAGCTTAGAAATAAAATAAATAAATAAATGCTCTGAGAAGTGTCTTAGTGCAAAATGAAACTACCACCAAGAGCCAAAAAAGGTTGCTTTCCAGTCCAGCCCTATCAGGTCAGCAGGGGAGTGAGTTAACAGTCTCTTTTTTTTTTTAATGCAAAGATCCTAAATAGACTAGAATATACAGTAGACACAGTGAGGCTATATAAAGTGGATTTTTACTAGGAGTTCAAAGTGTAGTTTGGTATCTTACGTCCTTTTCCTTGTTTTAATATAATATCTAAGATCACAGTAGTGATAAAATCACAGTTAAAATTAAAATCCAGTCCACTATTTCAGATTGTCTCAGCAACATTTAAATACTGTGTGTCCTTGGTCATCAAGTTTTGATATCTAAACTTACTTTGTAATGCGATTTTTACTTCATTGCTGTATTTAGCGGGCTAATCAGTGAAGTTACTCTTGTTGGCAGATCATAGTTACAATTTCTGCTTTGGGTTCTGTTTGTTCTTTATGAAATTTTATTATTGTACTTTGTTTGGCAGGCTCATCAGTGGGTCCGGATGGAAGTGGTTACTAAACTGTCAGCTGGGTGTTTTCCTGGCAGGTCTTTGTTGGCGTGATGCCATCAGTGTTTTGATAAATTGAAGTCAGCGTGGGAAATACGACTGGAAAACTGTCAATTCACTGAAAGTTGTCCATCCTGCTGAGTTCAGAGGATTTTTGTAGCACATGCAACTGATGTGAAGTTCTAATTCGAGCCTTTATTTTTTTTACTGTTTTAAATTTAAATCTCTCACTTTTAAACTGTAGGAGAGGCTTGAAAGCTGGTTGCAATCTGTTAAGTTTGTTTTGGAGAAGAGAACAGAAAAAGCAGATATCAGCATAAATGTGGACAGCTTGGTGAAGGCACTCAACGTGGCAACAGACCTTACCAAGCCATTTGAGTATCTTCTTGCAACTGGCAACCTGCGATCTAAAACCGGTAAATCTTCAGACTTAAGAAGCCTTTCTCCCCCTCCACACCCCCCCCAACAGAATAAGAAACAACATAAAACTGAGCTCTTAACTGAAAGAAAACAACTGCTTGCACACTGACTTTCTACACTGTAACTGAATTAATGAAGTGGTTTGAGGAAAGGGATAGTTGTGGAAAAAGGCAAGATTTCTCCTCAAGCATAAACTTTATGCATGGTATAAACCAAGTTAGTTATTAAAACAAAGCCACTACCCAGATAAGTACTTGAAACTAAATTTAGCATTGTCCAAAGCAGCAACCATATTTTGATTTGTTTCACAAAGATTATTTCTTCTTAGAAGGTGCAGTGTAAGACAGAGAAGGGACATATGTTTATAGGGACTGCCCCGTTGGTTGTGTGAGTTTAAATGTAGAGAAACCGCTTCTTTAATGTCTGTGTCGGATTTACCTGGTGCTACCCAGAAGTGTCTGATATGGTGATGCTCTCATAGGATGCCTGCTAAAAATGAAATGAGATTAGAAGACCATGGAATTGCAGTAAAAAGTACCAGCTGCAAATCCCAAGTCGCTTCACTGGGAATGACTTTCATGTGTTTCTGAAATGGGTTTAGGCAATAGCTTGGAATTTAAAGTCTCTAGGCTTCTTACAGGTCACTGAGTTGCCTGTGCACAGGCAACAGCACATGTGCCTTCTGTTGTCAGATTCCCGTGTGAGCACCTTAATGTCTTGTCAGTGAAAAATAAGAAACTGCCTTGTAACGATGTACTTTTACTGTTAAAGCTGGATGACATCCTGACATAAATCTCAATTTTGTTCCCAAGGCCTGGGCATGTTACAGGACAGCGGTCTGTGCGTGGTGGGAGACAAGCTGAATTTCATTCGCTACCTTTCCCACTTCCGCTGCATACACAGAGGGGCAGCGTTTTCCCAGATGAGAACTACAACTGTTCGGAAGTTGCTGCCCGAATCCTGGGGCTTCCTGTGCCCCGTGGACACCCCGGATGGAGAACCCTGCGGTCTGATGAACCACATGACAGCTGTGTGTGAAATAGTGACGGAGATGGTGTCAGTGAGAGACATTCCGCCTTTGTTGTGTTCCATAGGTATGTTTTACTGGCTTGATCATTTAATGAAGCAGTCTTCTTTTTTACCTTTCTGCCCTGCAAAGCTGTATCTAGGAAAGGTTCTCCAGATACCATCGCTGTACATTGTTAACTTGAGAAGGTGAAACCAAGTTAAACCTGTACTGACTGTGCTTCTGCTTAGTGGTAAGCAGGATGTTGCTTATACAGGCATGTCAGCCTTTTGAAGAGTGCAGAGTTCAATGTGGATGTCTCTTGGCTGTGTGCTGTAGAGTGAAGATGTTCATTTGAGCACAAGACATAGCGCAGTACAAGCTCTAAGAAACTGGACCAAGCGGTGACTTTCTAATGCTGCTGGTGACTTGAATTAAACTGCAGCTCACTTGTGATTACCACGATAACGGGAATCCTTATTTCAATCAGACAACTGGGGAGGTGAATGTCATTCATAGTTGTGCATATTTTATATTTTCCATTAAGTAATCTACAGCTTTGCCCTGTACGTCTGAATTTTTTTGTCCCAGAAAGCTTTTTGGTGCGAATTGAGGCTTCCTGCAGAAATAACGTCTATGTTACATTTACTTTTTTGGCTGTTTCTTCTACCAACCCCCTCTTCTCACAGGTGTCACGCCCATTGATGCGACTCCAAGCAAGCCTTACACAGAATGCTGCGGAGTTGTGTTGGACGGCTCTGTGGTGGGCTGGGTAGAGTGGGAGCTGGCTCCTGAGATTGCAGAAACCCTCCGCCGTTTCAAGGTTATCTTGTGTAAAATGTTTCTTAGCTAAACATCCTAAATATGCAGTGGTCAAAAATAGGCATGTTTGGAATGTTTTAAAAACATTTTTTTTCTTTTTTTTTTTTTTTTAATAATATGACCCTGCAAGTTATCTTTGCGTGTTAGTATTGGAGTGGGCTTTGCTTTTTTCTTTTTTATTTTCTGGTTTATATCCATACATTTGGTCTGTGGGTTTACGTAGTCATTGTTTTTAGAAGAACTTTTTTTCTTGAAAAAGCTAAGATAGACATAGTCCATCCCTTCCTTGGAGGGGTTTTTCTAGAAGTGCTTTTAAAATCTTTTCTCTGCTATTTTATTTTAATAGCTACACCTGTGGTTGGCATTTTTATTGTTGGATTCGGCTTAACTAAACCAGTGTTGGGTTGTGTTTCTAATTTGGTGATTTCTTTGGACAAACAGATAACACAAGAGAAGAGATTTCCTGCAAGGGCAGAAGTAGTCCTTATCCCAGTGACAGGAAAACCCAGTCTGTATCCTGGGTTGTTCATTTTTACCACCCCTTGCCGGATGGTGCGGCCTGTCAGAAACCTGTTCTATGGAAGGAATGAATGGATTGGCACTCTGGAGCAGGTGGGATTTGCATATCTCCTTTATAAAGTGCTGATTGTTACAGAGGTACTTGGTATCAAAACCAGCGGTTTGGAAAATACTTGATGAGACATAGGGAGCTTGTGTTGAAGAGATAGAGTGGGTGGCAGAAGGGTTTTCTTACCTCCTGCTAATTGGTTTCTGGTAAGTGTCTTAGATGGACTTTAGGGATCTTTTTAAGATACTGAAATCCATTCTCAGTAGTAACTTCAGTGAAGCTTTTGATACGAAGGTCTGTTTTTCATGTGCACTGTCTCATCTGTCTCTCAGGAGTACAGGCTGAAAGAGTTGGGCTTGTTCAGCCTGGAGAAGACAAGGCTCTGGGGAAACTTTATTGTGGCCTTTCAGTATCTGAAGGGGGCCTGCAAAAAAGCTGGGGAGGGACTTTTTAGAAGGGCTTGTAGTGATAGGACAAGGAGTAATGGCTTCAGACTGGAAGAGGGTAGATTTAGATTTGAAATAAGGAAGAAGTCCATATAATCGTAGAACGGTAGGGGTTGGAAGGGACCTCTGGAGATCGAGTCCAATCCCCCTGCCAGTGCAGGAACACCTAGGGCAGGCCACACAGGAACAGATCCAGGTGGGTCTTGAAAGTCTCTAGAGAAGGAGACTCCAC
>WTSP01008201.1:14520-27996 GCA_025331215.1 Actenoides lindsayi
AGGCCACACAGGAACAGATCCAGGTGGGTCTTGAAAGTCTCTAGAGAAGGAGACTCCACAACCTCTCTGGGCAGCCTTTTCCAAGGCTCTGCCACTCTCACAGTGAAGAAGTTTTTCCTCATGCTGAGGTGGAACTTCCTGTGTTTCAGCTTTCTACCATTACCTCTTGTCCTATCACAGGGCACCACTGAAAACAGAATGACCCCTTCTAGTTGACAGCCACCCTTCAGGTATTTGTAAACATTAATAAGATCCCCTCTCAGTTTTCTCCAGGCTAAACAGCCCCAGGTCTCTCAGTCTTTCCTCATAAGAGAGGTGTTCCAGTCCATCATCTGTGTAGCTCTCCGTTGGACTCTCTCTAGTATTTCCCTGTCCCTTTTGAACTGGGGAGACCAGAACTGGACACAGTACTCCAGATGTGGTTTCGCTAGTGCAGAGTAGAGGGGGAGGAGAACCTCCCTCGACCTGCTGGCCACACTCTTCTTTATACACCCCAGGATACCATTGGCCTTCCTGACTGCAAGGGTACGTTGCTGTCTCATGGATAACTTATTGTCCACCAGGATGTCAAGGTCCTTCTCCATGGAGCTGCTTTCCAGCAGGTCTACCCCTAACCAGTACCTGTACATGGTGCTGTTCCGCCCCAGGTGTAGAACTCTACACTTAGCCTTGTTGAACTTCGTTAGGTTTGCCTTTGCCCAGCTCTCCAGTCTGTCTAGATCTTGATGGATGGCAGCACAGCCTTCTGGTGTATCAGCCACTCTTCCAGTTCAGTATCATCAGCAGACTTACCGAGGGTACACTCTAGCCCTTCATCCAGGTCATTGACTAATATCTTGAATAAGACTGGACCCAGAACTGACCCCTGAGGAACACGACTACTTACAGGTCACCAGCTGGATTCTGCACCACTGATCACAACCCTCTGAGCTCTATTGCTCAGCCAGTTCTCAACCCATCTCACTGCATTCTTCTAACCCATGCTTCCTGAGCTTACCCATGAGGATGTTCTGGGAGACGGTATCAAAAGCCTTGCTGAAGTCAAGGTGGACAACATCTCCTGATCTCCCTGCATCTACCCATTCAATCACACCTATCATAGAAGGCTATCAGATTAGTCAGATATGACTTCCCTTTAGTGAATCCATGCTGGCTACTCTTGATAACCTTCCTTTCTTTCATGTGCTGAGATACAACCTCCTTCAGTCTGAGGGTGGTGAGACACTGGAACAGGCTGCCCAGGGAAGTTGTGGATGCTCCGTCACTGGATGTGCTCAAGACCAAGTTGGATGGGACTTTAAGCAACCTGCTCTAGTGGGAGGTGTCCGTGCCCTGGCAGGGGGATTGAAACTAGATGATCTTTAAGGTCCTTTCCAACCCAAACCATTCTGTGATGCCAAGATCTTGTGTTTTGTTCTCCAAATGGCCTGTGGGCAGCCAAGCAGTGGATTCCCAGGGAACTTGCCCACTTAGAACAGTTGAAATGGCAGATAGGAAGGAGGACACGTTACTACAGATTTGTGTTTCCAGACTTGCTTTCCTTGTGGCTGGTCTGTGACCGTGATAGGTAGTTTAACAGCTGTCATTTTTTTCCTTTAAGAGAAGGAAGCAAAAGAGCAATGTCTGGTTTGATGTCTGCAGGTCTTCATGAACGTCGCCTCGCTGGAGTCAGAGGTGGTGCCCGGAATAACCACTCACCAGGAGCTCTTCCCTCACAGCATACTGAGTGTGGTGGCCAACCTTATCCCCTTCTCAGACCACAACCAAAGTCCACGAAACATGTACCAGTGCCAGATGGGTAAGTGCTGTAGTATCTAATGCTGCAAGTCGCCAGGCAAAGGAGAGGAAAGAAAAAAAAATAAAAATACCTTGTATCAATTCCAGTGTGTCTTCCTGCATTCTGCAGTAACAGCTCTTCCCAGACATTGTTTCAACATTGAGGTTGGTTAACAGCCATTTTTTTTTTTTCCATGGCACAGTAAATAAAGTCAGGTTTATCATCCTGGCTCCCTTCTAGTGTGCAGTTCTACCTCACTGCACTCATGTTACCTTCCTTAAGCCTTAAGTCAGTTTTGTTAAGTTTCTATTATTAATTTGATGTTGTTGAACATACAGACAAGTGAAGGGCGCTGCAGCAGCTGTTTGGTGGTGTTACGCTTCTGACAGATGTGCTGCTAGCAGTCCTCATCCTCACAACCCACTTCTGACTGGTAGGTGCTCTGCAGTAGTCAGGGTGAGGTTTCCTTGCCACCTGTTGTCAGTGAGCAACTGCTGTCCTGACACTGCAGCTGTTGAGAGAACACTTGCCAGGCAGCTGTTGCATAATACAGCGCTGCGGCAACAGGTTGGGGTGGGGTTTTTTTCTGGCAACTGTTTGACAAAGTTTTAAATTTAATTATTTGGTTGTCTGAAAGAGGTTGGGATAGATAGGGTATGTAACGGGGTTTCAGTCAGCTGAGATGCAAATGACATGCAAAAACCTTATTAAAAAAGGCAGGTTAGGAACTGTGCATGGGTAGGGACTTCAAGAGAGCAGGTCTCATTATGTTGATGGCATCACTAGCATATTACATTTCTGACAATAATATCAGAAAGATGTCCTTAAAATGCCACCACATTTTCATATTGTTTTGAAAATATCAGTGTGACTATTCAAATCTTGTTTTCCTTGCCAATATATTTATATTGCAGCAGCACACGCTTTTTGGCCTGGAAATATGTAAGGTGTGCCACGCTGTGGGAAACTGGGGAGAGGGGCCTGGAGAAACCCAATAAAACGCCCAACCAAAGAAACACCACACCAACCTCACTGGAGTTTTTGATGTCGCAGAAAAGACACAAAATTACAAATAGTCCGTATGAAATTGCATGAAAGTAATTTAATGTTGTGGTTCATAGAAACTTTTATAGCTGGACTTAGGACAATTACTAAATTCCAAGGGGTTTAGGATTGATAAGTTGTAAGTATTTCCAGCTTGCTTCATAACAAGATAGATGGAGGATGAAACTTTGAATTGAGCCTGAACAGGTCCAACTTTCCTTCCTTATAGGAAAGCAAACCATGGGGTTTCCAGTTTATAACTACAAAGACCGCTCAGATAACAAGCTGTACCACCTTCACACTCCCCAGAGCCCTCTGGTGCGGCCCAGCATGTATGACTATTATGGTATGGACAGCTATCCAGTCGGCACCAATTCAGTTGTGGCTGTCATATCCTACAGCGGCTATGACATGGAAGATGCAATGGTAAGCCACCAAGAGGAATCCTTCTGTCCTGTAAAGGAATTTGATGTGTGGAACTGGGAAGAACAGTGGTGCCTACCTGAGGAGAGCCCGCTCTCTGCTTCTGCTAGTCCACAGATTCTGTTAGGGGTGACATAGGAGCACAGTGGTTAAGTGTTGTTACAGCAGGTAATGCTGGAGGTACTGAAAGTAGAGCAGAGCTCCCTTCTGCAAGGCTTCCAGCATTGAAAAATAATGGGGTTACAGGAGGTTTGGGTCTTTTGGGATGGCGACTCACTGGGAGGCTTTGTTTAGGAAGGTAATGTGAAAGGGTAAGCATCAGATGGGAATGGAAATCCTTTCCTCGTTGAAGTTATTAGCAAGTCTTTAACAGGCCGTTGTTTCTTCTTTTTTAGATTGTGAATAAATCTTCCTGGCAGAGAGGGTTTGCCTATGGAAGCGTTATCAAGATGGAGAGCATTGACCTTTCCCTTAAAGCCAGCAGGGCTGGCGATAACTTGGTATTTGGCATCAGGCCTGGTGATAAGAAGGTTACGGAGAAGCTGGATGCTGATGGACTGCCTTTTGTTGGCTCTATCCTGCAGCCTGGGGACCCCTTCTACAGCTTTGTGAACCTCAACACTGGGGAGGCTTTCACTGTGTACTACCCGTAAGTACCAGCTCATCCTTCCTGCCTCCACATGCCTGATGCTGAGCAGTCTGAGAGCAGCTGGCCCTAACAAACTGCAGCGTCTTTTCCTCCAGTTGTTCCCTTTTCTCCTTATGTGATAGAATCCAAGCTCTTGACAGAGAGAGCATGAAGTTCATGTTGTAGGTGACTCCCATACATCTATCACGGCTTTTCCCTAAGAAATGAGGTTCCCAGCTCTCGCTGTTGACTCCTGCCTCAAATTTGCCCCGGAAACTCAGGGCCCTTAAGAGTGAGATCTCGAAAGTGCTGCATGTGCCACTAGATCTTATTGTGTGTCTTGAAAGAGAGAGAGGATAGAGACTTTGAGTTCAAAAGTTTGAACAAGGTTGGAAGAGAGTTATAAAGCTGGTTTGGTTTGGGTTTGGTTTTTTTTTTGTGATGGCCTGTTACCCTGCTTACATTTGTATATGGATTTAAAACAAGCTGGACTTAGGCCCGGGCCTTCTGCAAACACTGTATTCATTAGGACTTCAAAGGAGAAGAAGAAAATCTTGTCTTAACATGGGACAGAATATATTTATTCTTTAGCTGTGGTCTCCAACATGAGTGGAGAATTTGATCTGGAAGCTCTATAACAATAGTTAAGCCTGCAGCAGACACCTAGCATGTGGAACATCAGGCTAGAGAGTTCATCTAGAGAAGCAGCACACCCCTGAACAAGGCACTTGGTGGTAAAGCCCTCTCAGCTCACATGGTGCCTTCCCTCCCATTCTGCTCTGAGCTTTCCTCTCTGCTTTGCACGGAACCCAGTGGGTTATTTTGGTATGCCACCAAGATGCTGTGAATTGACTGGGGGCAGGGAGAGGGACTGTTACCTTAACACAAAACATGGCACCGGGACTCAGTTTGTCAGGTGAAGTGCAATGCAGAGGAGCCACCTTTAAATGATCTGTGTATTAAATAATGGCTGGCATGTTACCTGATCACCTGAAAGTTGTAGCTGTACTTCTAGTACTAGAGAAGGTATACGAATGGCACTTGTGTAATGCCATTGTCTTGCTTCCTTGCCCTGATTCTTACTCAGCATGGTTTCCCATGCTGCCAAATAGTATTTATCAAGAATGGTGCCTTTCCCCAGCTGTCCCAAGGTATTTTATCAGACTTACAAAGTGGTTTGTGGCTTTTTTTTCCTTCACTTCTCTTTCCTAGCTAAAAATCGTTGGCACTTTTGACACCTTTGCTGTGATTGTTTTTGCACCTCCACAGGCATAAGGAAGTAGGCATTGTAGACAACATCAGGCTATGCAGTAACGACCGTGGCACTGGGAAATTCAAGAAGGCTTGCATCACTGTGAGGGTTCCCCGAAATCCAACTGTCGGAGACAAGTTTGCCAGCCGTCACGGACAGAAAGGTATCCTGAGCCAGCTCTGGCCAGTTGAGGATATGCCATTCACGGAGAACGGGATGGTTCCAGACATCCTCTTCAACCCGCACGGCTTTCCCTCCCGCATGACCATCGGAATGTTAATCGAGAGCATGGCAGGGAAGTCAGCAGCGCTGCACGGCGTCTCCTACGACGCCACTCCCTTCACCTTCACGGAGAAGAACTCTGCTTTGAAATACTTCGGTGAGACTTTAGTGAGTGCAGGTTATAACTTCTTTGGGACGGAAAAGATGTACAGTGGCATCAGCGGCCTGGAGCTGGAGGCAGATATCTTTGTGGGAGTGGTGTACTATCAGCGCCTGCGCCACATGGTCTCGGACAAGTTCCAGGTGAGGACAACGGGGCCCCGAGACTCTGTCACCAACCAGCCCATCAAGGGGAGGAACGTGGAAGGTGGGATTCGCTTTGGCGAGATGGAGCGTGACGCTTTGTTGGCTCATGGCACATCTTTCTTGCTGCAAGACCGCCTGTTCAACTGCTCCGATGGCTCTGTAGCCTATGTTTGCACGAGCTGTGGCAGTATGACGTCTCCTGTGCTGGAGAAACCACCTCACTCCTCCTCTGTGACAAGCAACAGGAAGTACTCCTGCTGTGTCTGCAAGGAGGTGGACGCAATTGAGGTTGTTCCTGTGCCCCACGTCTTCCGTTACTTTGTGGCAGAGCTGGCGGCCATGAACATAAAAACAAAGCTGAACGTGGAGTAGCTCTGCCCTCAAGCACGGTGATGCTGGTGCTGGGAGGAAGCACGTGTCAGTCCTGCCTTTGCCTGAAGCGGGTTTGAAGTGTTAATCGTCAGTTCTCAGGTTCTTTAGATGTTTTGAAAGATTAAGATGTTTTGTATGGAAACGGGGCAGTCACCAAGCTGTATCGCGAGGAAACGCGGCTCTGCTGAAGTTCTTTTGCACTTCCTAAAGGATCACTAGCTATTGAGATGTGGTGTGTAAGAAATCAAGCAGTATCACAGCTCCCACCAGGCTCCTGGGTTGAGAGCGGTGGGGTTTCTTTGTTCTCCATGCACTAGCTGCATTTGCGAAGATGAAGAGGTCATAAAACAGCATGAAGTGAATGCTGGAAATGACAAAAAAGAAAAAAGATATTTTGTTTTTTGAAGAAAAATCCTTGAAAACATATGCCTTAATGATGACTACATGTTAAAATGATTGGACATCTTCTGTTTTGCTTTATTTCAATACGTATGCCGTGAAATTAATGAAGAAGGCACGAAGTTCTACCGCATGAAGCCGCAGTCTTGACTGAAAAGAGACCAAGGTGGCCAAGCCAGGAATGTTTGGTGTTGCTGAGTCCAACGCTTGTCGTGGTGCGGCACCATAGTGGTGGCGTTGTTTTGGTGTGTTTGTCTCTGGATCAAGAAGGAAGCAGACAGCACTGTTAAGCGTAGACGCCGTGGGACAGGAGCTCACCGTGTCCCTGTCAACGCGCACAAGCCTGGTCCCCTGCAGCAGCATCAGCTGCCCCGTCGATGCCAGCCCCCCCTCCCACCTGCACCATCCTCCTCCTCCAGCTCCCCCCCAGCCAGCGCTGGGGCAGCCGAGCAGGAGTCCCGGTCGGCAGCCTTAAGCTTGTTAAGAGTTCTTTTGTACGTTTCTACATCACCTGTCTCCCGAGCCGTGCTGTGGGCCGAGGGGTCGGGCCGGGGCTTAGGGGCCGGGGCGGCCTTCCCAGGGCTTGGCGGGCGGCGGTAGGCGGGAGGCCGTGGGGATGTCCCCGGTCGGGGAGGCGCGGGGCCGCCGCACGCCCGGCGGTTCCCGCCCGCTCCGCACCAGCCGCAGAACCTCGGCGAAGGAGGGTGCGGGCGGCGGTGCGGCCGGGGCCGAGGAGCGGGCCCTCTCCAGCTCCATGGCGCGGGCGGGGCGGGGCGGGAGGCGGTTCCGCTGTAGGGGAGGGGCGGGGAGCGGTACCACCGCCGTCGGAGGGGGAGGCGGGCCGTGCTATTGCAGAGGAGCCGGGGGACAGCGGTGTCACCGCCGGGGGAAGCGGGAGCCACTAGGCTGGGGTCAGGCCCGTCCCCCGGGCCGCCCCACCGCCGTGTCAGGTGATGGGGCGACGCAGCTGTGCTAGCGACGGTTGGGGGCTGAGCCCCTCCGCACGCCGCCGCTGCCATGGCAGGGCCCTGGGTGCTGCTGGCCGCTGCTCTGCTCCTTCTCCTGCGCTGTGAGTACCCCCAGGAGGGACGAGGCGGGGGTCGGGAGGACCTGCTGCCATCCAACGTGGGTGTGAAGGCTGTGCGTTGACATGCGGGCAGCTGGGGGGGGGGGACGACACAGCACCCCTAACCCCTGTCTCCCCCAGCTGGCAGGGCCACCGGGCCACTGCCCACTTTGGCCCCACCACTGAGCATGGTGGTGGCTGGGCAGCTCCAGCAGCTGGTGGTCTGCGTGGTGAGTGACGTGACCCCCGTCTCTGGCCATGCCATCTGGATCTCCGGTGGGAATGGCAGCGCCCTGCAGTCCTTCGCTTACGGGGCCTCCCAGGAGGATGGTGGCACCATCTGCACTGTCTCCCTCGTCCCTGAAGAGCCGCCGGCCGAGGGAGATCTCACCTGCCACATGGGGCCCAACAGGACCTCCCCATCCCACAGCTCCAGCCCCATTCGCATCTCCGGTATGGCCTTGCTCTCTCCGCCTGTCTTGCCCGCTGCTGCCCAGCTCTGTGCTGAGGTATCCCCCAAGGATGGGGGCTGCCGGGGAGCACGTGCGAGGTCCCCTGGGCCAACACCGCTGCCGCAGCCAGCAGGCGCAGGAAGGGGTTTGTGGCCGGCTGTGCTGCACACCTGGTGCCAGCCCCCCCTGCTTCCTTACTGCTCTCTCACCCCACAGGCAATGAGAAGGGGATGGAGCCGTGTCCTGGCAGCATGAGCGGTGAGTCTCTGGGCTCTGCCACTGCAGGAATGTCAGTTGCCAGGGAGGAAACCCTGCTTGACCTGTGGCAGGGACTCGGCTGAGGCCATGTGGTGTTCAGGGTGGGTCCCCACATGGTTGCAGGGATGGGGAAGAGGGGCAGAAGGCCCATCTTGAGGGGGAACGTGGGTGAGAGCCAGCCTGCTCATGGGGACAGCGTATGGATGACATGGGGTGTCTTGGGGGTACGTGAGGGTGACAAAAGCCCAAGACAGGCCTTGGGGAGTCCTATTGGGCTTGAAGTGTTTGGGACTCTCCCCCTGACCTGGCCCCACCACAGCCCTGGAGGGGACTTGGGGGGAGCAGGTTCTCTGTGGCAGGCGTCACCCCATCCCCTCTGTTGCAGCGGGGCCAGCCCATGCCTCTGCAGCTCTGCTCATGGTCTTCCGGGTGGTGCTGCTGAAGGTCACACTCTCTGATGCCCTCCTCACCTCCATCCTCCTCGCCCAGAGCTGAGGGTCCGGGCAGTGGCCCACCCCCAAGGGGTAAGTCCCCCGGGTTTGGCTTGGGGGCAGGGAAGGCACCTGAAGATATTCTGGAGGGGGACAAGGAGACCCTCCCCACTGGGAGAGACCCGGTGTTATTTGGGTGTTGCAGGGGGGTGAACCCTGTGTGGGTGGGGAAGAGAGAGAGGCTGATATTTCTGTGGGTGGTGGGGACCCAAAGTCACCTGGGGGGTAGGAAAGGACCCTGAATTATCCAGGGGTAGGGACGGTGCCCCAGATGGTCTGGGCGTAAGGAGGGACCCTCGATTACCTGAGGGGTAAGTGTAGGGCCCTTGGAAGGCGGGAGATGGGGTGGGGTGGTGTCGGCGAGGAGACGGGGGTGTCCGGGGAGGAGGTGATGTCGCACTCACGTTGCCGCCCCCCCGGACCGGGGCCAGGTGCGCACGGCCGCCGCCACCCACGTGGGGGCTCCTCCGGCTCCCCCCCACACACCCCAGCCGCGAGTCTATACGGTGGCCGAGCAGGCCCTCGGATTGGCTGAGCGGCAGGCGGGCAGGGAATTGGTCGGGCGGGTCACGCGCGCCGCTGGGATTGGCGGGCGCCGCGCGATTGCTATGGTTACCGGGCGGGGCGCTCCCGGAAGCGCGGCCCCGGAAGCGGAGCCATGGCGGCGGCGACGGCGGTAACGCTGCTGCTACTGGCGGCGGCGTTGGTGGGAGGCGACGACTCGGACTGGGTGCGGCTGCCCAGCAAGTGCGAGGGTAAGCGGGGCCGGGGCTGAGGGTGGGCCGGAGGGACGCCGGCGAAGCGCCGGGGCCCAGCTTACCGGGCGAAGCTGCGGTGATCGGCCGCTGCCCGCTGCAGCCGAGGGGTGACTTGGTGCGGAGGCCGCGGCCGCGGCCCACAAGCCCGGCCGTGTCTCTGCGGGCTGACCCCTCCGCTCGCCCCGCTGCCCACAGGCCCGGGGGCGCTTTGCAGGGGCCGCTGCTGCTGCCGCGTGGCTCGGTGGGAGCAGGTACCCACCGGTGCCCGGCAGTCTGTAACTGAGGCTGGTCGTCTCTGCTGCTCCTAGTTTGATCTCAGTGCTGCTTCCTCCCCTAACAGCCCCTTGATTCACCAGGAAAGGCTTCACAGGCAGTCTGGGGCAGGTCACGGTGGACTTTTACCATATGTGGTAGTTTCCTCTCTCTTTGCTGTGTGGAGACACGTAGACCTTGACAGTAGAGAGAAAAAAGAAGAAATGAAACTTTGGAGCTCTTTGCAAAGTTTTCCCCACCAGGGAAGCAGCTCTGAGGCCACTGATGTCATCTGTGCTGTGGCACCTGCATAACCTCAGAGAAGCATCATAGCGAGCACTGACCATGTGCTGCTCCTCTTCCTGCCCAGGCTTGGAACCTGTGTCAGCGCGCAGCAATAGCCACAAGCAGTATCTGGATAACTGGACCCAGCAGTGAGCGCTCCTGGCATGCATGGGGACGCTGCAGCAGGTGTGGTGTGGAGAGGGACGTCCTAGAGGCCCAAGTCAAGAGGGTCTGCAGGAAGGACCATTCATCCCACCTGAGAAATGGCTGTGGTCACCTCCAGCTCCTGGTGCCAGCAGAGAAAGGAAAGTGCACAAAGTGTGCAGAGGGCTTCTCGGCATCTGCACAGCAGCCCTGGAGAGGCTACTTCGCTCTTTTCCTGCCTGTGACACATCTCTCTGCTCATGTTGTTGCCTGAGAGATGGTGGTGGCTTATCACTGTCAGACTGCTCCTGATGGGCCTTGGCCCTTCTCCCATAGTGGGGCTTGAAGAAGACACGGCTCCTGGCAAACAGAAGCCTGCAGTACAAGACAAAGCTTTCTCCAGCCTTCTGAGACCCCAGCTAAAGGGGAGGAAGGGCCAACCATGCCTGACTTCCACACCTCCACTTGTAAACCCCCAAGATGTTTCTCTTCTGCTCCCTTTTTTTGTAGACTCTTTGTTACAGCAGAAATAAAGTTTTTGTCTCTCCCCTTTTTTTTTCCCTTAAGTTTTATAAAAGAAAACACTGTGTTATAAAACGCTTGGTTCTGTGGTCTTTGCCTTAAGCAGTGCTCCATGCAGTGTTGTTGGAGCTGACAGCCCCTCGTGCAGTGACACAGGTCATAGCCAGCATCTTGTCCTACCACCTGGCCTGCTGAGCCCTGCCAGCCCCTCAGTCACAGCCTCTGTGTCCCCAGGGCACTGGGGAACCAGGTGGGATGTGCTGGTGTCACAAGCAGGAGCTGTGACCCAGGCTTGGGCTTGTGCTGCAAAAAGACCTTGTCCTCTTCCAGGACTGACTTGTGGCATGGAAGCAGAGACTTTGGTCTGTGAAGTAGAGCTGCTGGGAAACCTGCAGGCAGAACTGGTGGCCTCTTCCTTCCTAGCTGTGCTGCAGCTGCTGGCTGTGTGGAGGCACTTACATGGAAGCATGGATTGGGATGTTCCTACTTCAAGGAATCTCCAGTGGACTCAGTTGAGCCATTCCTGGCTATTTCCTTGAGTGTCTGAGGCATCTGTTTTCTGCTCACAGAAAAGCACCCAACAATTTGTGCTTGTTTGTGCTGCCGTGTGGCACCACCCCTCAGAGTGGTGAAACCCCCTAATGCACCTTTGCTTTCCTTCCTGCAGTGTGCAAGTATGTGGCAGTGGAGCTGAAATCTGCTTTTGAGGAGACAGGCAAGACCAAGGAGGTGATTGACACCAAGTATGGCTTCCTGGATGGGAAGGGCTCTGCTGTCAAGTACACGCAGTCGTAAGTGAGCGCGGGATGGGTGGTCTGCTGCCATCACGCCTGCGGTTGACAGCGCTGGGGGCTTTGGGAGCCTGCGGGCAGCTGTGCTGTGCTGTGCACAGCTCCTCTAGAGCTGATGGGGTGGGCAGGGCAGCTGGGGGTGCTCCTTCTGCCTGGGGGGGCCCAGGAGCTGCAGAGCACTCCCCCATCACACCAGCTGGGCTGAGGCTTGCCCTGTGCCCTGGCTGTTCGGGGGGGGCTGTCACCAAACTCTCTCTCCTTTCCATGCAGGGACATCCGGTTAATCGAGGTGACGGAGAACATCTGCAAGCGGCTGTTGGATTACAACCTGCACAAGGAGAGGAGTGGCAGTAACAGATTCGCAAAGGTGAGGACTGTCCTCCCAAGTCCCTTACTGCCAAGCAGCTCTTGCCCACCACTGTGCAGCTGGGGTGCCACACTAGGGTTCGTTCTTCCTGTCCTCCGGATCCCTTGCCAGTGCCCAGCATGGGACGCTGCATCGCCCCCAGGTCAGGTCAGCTGCAGGGTGATGCCGCCTGCACGGAGGGAGCCAGGGGCTGTCTGTCTTGGCCCGTGTCTTCCTGTTACTTTTGGGAACAGGCTTGCAAAGGGGGACTTGCTGCCACTTGGATTCCCTCCAGGTAACGCTGGTGCCCTGAGGACCCTGCTTTTGACTGGCCTGCATGTACCTGTGTCCCTGGGCAGAGCTGTGTAGCTGGCACTGGGAGGGGAGAGCGGGAGCTGGGCAGGAGGAGCTCACTTCACTAGGCAGCACTGCTCCCGCAGGGCATGTCGGAGACATTCGAGACCTTGCACAACTTGGTGCACAAGGGCGTCAAGGTGGTGATGGACATCCCCTACGAGCTGTGGAACGAGACCTCCGCTGAGGTGGCTGACCTCAAAAAGCAGGTACCCTGGGGGATTGGCCCTCGTCAGCCACTGTGGCTTTGTGGGCTTGGAGCACAGCGGGAGAGAGGGTCTGCAGCTGTGCTGCTGGGAACGGGAAAGTTGGCAGGACTTGCTGCCTGGGTGCTGATCCTGTCTCAGTGATACAGGGCTAGAGCAAGGCTCTCCTCTGCACTAGTGCGATGTCCTGGTGGAGGAGTATGAAGATGTGATTGAGGACTGGTACAGGCACCACCAGACAGAGGATCTCTCCCAGTTTCTCTGTGCCGACCACGTGCTAAAAGGAAAGGACACAAGTAAGTCCTGGCTGCTGTGAGGGACAACACAGGCATGGCTGGGAAGGTTGGGGGGACCCTGCCAGGGCACAGGGAGCCCCACTCCTCCCTTAGCACACCCTCTGCACCTCTTCTTTCCAGGCTGCCTGGCAGAGAAGTGGACAGGCAAGAAAGGTGACTTGGCAAGTGTAGGGGAGAAGCAGAGCAAGAAAAAGAGCAGGAGGAAGAAGAAGAAGGGTGGGAAGGATGAGAGCGAGGGTACTGCCGACCTCCCGGCCCCAGGGGAGTCCTTGGAGGAGAGTGGGGTCCAGGAGGAGGCTCCGCTCACTCACAGCCCAGCCGATGAGCTGTAGGCTCTGCCCCAGGTTCCAGCCTCACCTGCTCCAGGCTCTCACCCCACTCTGTCCTGCGGGTACCAAAGGAAAAGGGACTTGCGATTCGCATAAGCCACGCCAGGGAGGGCGGAGCGCTTGGCCCAGACTTGCCAGCCTGGGCGCGATCCTGCTAGCAGGAGGGTCGCGTGGAGCCGCCCACCCAGCCCTGATGGGGCTCCGGCTGCGGGAGGCCGCGGGTGCTGCCCCCGGGCCGCCTTCTTGTCCCGCCCGCGTGGCCCGCACCCTGCCGGGCCTGTAAATAAAGACTTTTTCCCCAGAACCGCCGCTGCCGGCCGTGCTTCCCCTGCGGCGCCAGGGCCTGCGCAGCGCCTGCTGCGGCCCGGGGCGCCGCTCTGCTGCTGCCCGAGGTGAGGCCGAGGCGGGGCCTCGGGCCGGGGCGGTGCCGGCGGGTGGGCGGGACCCGTCCTCGCGGGACCCGTCCCCGCGCCCGCCTCCTGCCGGCACCGCCCCCAGCGGCC
>WTSP01008202.1:8743-32049 GCA_025331215.1 Actenoides lindsayi
GCCTCTGGTGCCATGTGAGCACTGGCAGTCGTAACACGGGTGTGTTATCAACACCCTCCAGCTCCCAGTACTGCAGCATAAGGGCTGGATGGCGAAAAGCAGCTCAGCCAGACCCACTAGAATTACTTACATTGACCGAGTCTTGGTCAGTTTGTTTTTTTTAAAAATCTTTGTAGAGCAAAATGTCTGGTAGAATTTGCCTCTTCACCTTGTAGAAAATAAGTTTCTGGAGTAGGAAAACTGCTTCCTTCCCAGTTTACTGATAACATACTTCCACAGCAAATACAAATCAGTGTGTCTGAGAACTGTGAGACTGTAATTTTATTTAGAAAAAAAAAAGTCTTTTCTGTTAAGTGTCTGTAAAGCTTGTGGACTTTTTTTTTTCCTTTCAATAAATACTCCTGCAATTTGATTTACATGGCAGAATCTAAATGTTCTTCTAGTGTATCAGTTTAAATAGCTGCAGTTTTTAAGTATTTCATTTCTGCTGAAAGTGTTTTTAACGGGAGACCACACTGCCCATTGCAGAACAGTGTATCAGCATCCACTTCATAACATAGATTTTGAGCAAAAAATTTGGGGACACTCTTGGTTCTGTATAGGGTTATGATATGTACAGGGGTCTAGCTGAGCAGTCTGTGAAGCAACCTGAGCCTAACTCTGTAAAGCATAATGCTTTTATTTAATTTTATTTTTTTAAAAACTAGTCATTTTTGAAACATAATTATTTGAGGAAGCTTGCTTAAAGATGTTTAATTGTATAAGATGTTTGTTTATTCTTCCTGCATTGGAAACAGTTGGCTTTATTTTGAAGAACAACATGGACAAAGATGTTCACTTAAAACCTTCCTGGTCTTTAAACCTGTCCCAGGCTTGGTGTGTAGGTCTGAGGCACTTCCCAGTTTGCATGTTTGCTTTCTCCCCTTTCCAGAAACATTGCTTCTCTGTACTACTAAAAAAAGGACATGTAGTCTTCTAATCTCATGTCCAGTTTACTTCTTTGTTAATTGCTTGCTGTGCTGGGAAAGAGTGGAGGGGTGGCTATGAAGAGGTGTGGACAGCGAGGATGGGGAAGCGACCTGAGCAGCACATGGGTACCAGCATAGGTAGATGTTTATCTAGATGTTAAGGACTGACTACTCTCCTCATTTGGCTTCTAAATTTAAAAAATAATTACAAAGAATTGGTATAAATATCTTTATACCAGAGGTGTTGGGCTTTTTGTGTTGTGCTTGCAGCATAGCACACTGGACTGTAGCCTCCAAAAGTGTGGGGTTTTTTTTAAGTATTGTATTTTCACAAAATGTTTTTTATTGTCAAAACAAGTGATACAGAGTTTAAGTTTGCTTAAAAGTGAGACTCTGGAAACTTAAAGTAATAACATACAGAGCATTATGCTCTTTTACATAACCAGTAAACAACTGTTTATACAAACAGAACAGGGGTTTACATGTTATTTTATTATATTTTCTTAAAGCACAGCACATTCTCTGCTGCTTATTTATTTCTATTCTTAAAGTATAGTTGATGCTTTAGAACACTCTTGGATTAGCAGTGGAATATACTGCTGAATAGATTTGAGGTTTGCTGGTTCTTTGCACTGATTTTTCCTAGTAGTAATGCTGATTTTCTGATAATGTTAAGGAAGGTTTTCTCTTATGAGGAAGAGATACCAAGATAGTATTTGCTTGTCCTTCTGCTGTGCAAATGAGCCACTAAATCATCCTGTTTGTTTAGCAAATAACAAATATGAGTGAACAGGTAGAATTAAGATCTAGACATTGAAACAGTTTTAAAGGACTGCTTCCAAAGGTTTATGGAGTTGTAGTACTAATGGCCTGTCTAGCAGAGAGAAGAGCTTGTTACCAACAAGGTGTCAAAAGGACTTGAGAGTGAATTTATGGAACACCTTGGAGTGCTCATGACTCTGGAAGTGTCAAGGCAATGTAATTAGGAAAACTCAACCAAAACCTAGTAGCTGTAGCGTTACACTGGCAACGGCAGGTGGTGATAGAGTGTGTCTGCAGTGCACTTGCTTTATGAATAAATAAGAAGTAAAGAAGAAAAGCAGAAAAGTAAAAGATAAAATCAGTGGTGGCACTATCTGCCTTGTTTGTTCAGGTTCTTGCATTGAGAAATTGGACAAACCTTGAGAATTTTTGTTCCAACTCCTCTCAGAGGTGCATGGTGGGAGGAAATTTGATTAGGTAGAAGGAGAAAGATGAGGGTGGTCAAGTGCTGGAAGGTGTTTCCAGAAGGACTGTTGGATCTCCATCCTTGGAGATGTTAAAACTTGACTGAGTAGCCTTAGTCTATTTGGCCGTGCTTTTAAGCAAAGTGTGGGACTAAATGTCTCTTCCATCCTTGGTTAACGTTTCCATATTTGACCTGTAGAAAAGCAGCTTTTAATTAAATCTTCTGTAATGAAGTTCGTTGGGGAGCAAGGCACATCACTGTCATGTCCTGCTCATGGTCATTTGGGACTCTGGGGAGCTCATGGCTGGCCTCGTCCCAGGTGATGTCTGGCTGGCAGGAGTGATGTCTCCAGTGGCTCTCTGGGGATCTCCTCATCTGTCAGTGGTCTGAAATACAGTGCTTGCTTCAGCTGTGAGTAACAAATAAATCACATGCAACTGTTAAATCTACTTATGATTTCTTTTTTAGGGATTCCCGAGCTGAGTCATACAATTCATAGGAAGATGGATTTGAACTTGTCCAAAACTAATTAATATTTAGCTCTTGCTCTCCACAAATCATCTGCAAGATCAGCAGTATTTTATTGATTACACTTTTTCATATTAAAAATTGCTGGAGGATATAATCTTAATTTTGACAAGGCTTTTAAAGGGTACTCAGGAACACTACTGATAAGAGGAATTGATTTGTTGTCATTAGAACAGCATTATGCAGAGGCAAGAAAAACTCAAGCTGAACATTTTCTCGAGGTACTGTACTCTGCACTCCTGCATTCCTGGAGATGGAGATTGTTGCAAAGTGGGGGAAAAATAAGGAGAGCCATAATTTTGTCTTTAGCCCACAGAGCTCTTGCATGGCGACTGAGCAGAAGACCAACCATGGTGAAGTCCCCATAGCAGAAGTTTTGAGCTTGCTTTGGTCACTGACGGCTGGATAGTGGTTAATGCTGACTATGTTCTAGTCAAAAGATGAGTGTTGGATTTATTTTCAAATTAGTACGGTAACTGGAGCCATATATAATCGCCTTCTAGAAAAAAAGAAATCTGTCAGAAGTTTGATGCATAGTAAATGTGAAAGTTGCAATATGGAATAAATTAGCAAATGGCTGAAGTTCAGTGTCTCTTTGCAGACTACAGGGGAGTAGAGGAAATTACACTTGTATTTTACACCTGTCAAATTAAATTATAGCAACAAATCTGTATAATTACAATTCAGAGACCATGATTTATTCTCAGAGTTAGGTAATTAGAAACAGGGCTACTACAAATGAAGGTTCAAACTGGGTTCTTAGAAAGAGTCCCTTACATGAATATGACCTGTACAGAAATCAGTGGTTTAATCTTTTTTATTTTAAGAATTTTGAATCATAATATAAAATGACTCATCCATTATTTCCTTGTCGCTTCATTAGTGAGGCACACAAGAAATTGTTCCTTTGATTGTTTCCCTGCAAATGTGAAATCTTTACAGTTTCTTCTCTTTTCAACAGGCATACATAAACCTGGTTAACATTAATGAGTCTCTCACTTGTGCATCAAGAAGAAAAAAAAATGGACCTTTTGTCTCTTAAAGTATGTGTTTAACTGTGGAAAAAAATTAAAGAAAAGCTTTTGTTGAATTACAGGTTATAGAGTCAGTAGCTCCTATCTCATTTTTGCAGTAGCTAACACGTTCCCCTGGTTCTGTGTCCTCTGTCAAGGGTCCTTGTATGAGCTATAAATGCGGGATAAGCAGTGCTGTTGGTGAAGTGGAGAGCGCTATTATTACCTCCAGTTCTAAGATTAATTACTAATAGGCCACATTTTCAACTGGATGGCAGGATTACAATAGGGTTAATGTGACTGTACCTCTGTCTCATGACATAACTCTAAGGGAACAGAGTGAAAATAAGTAAAAAAAATTAATATCTCAGTGACCTATAAAGAAGAAATACGTAGTGTTCTTCTTCAGAGGTTCTGCTGTCATCCCTCTAAAGAATAAGGCTGATGTTGCAAGAAGTCAGTGACGTTTTGTATTATTCAGTAATATTTCTTGTTTACTTGTTGAGGACTCTTAGAGAATCTGTGACTTTCCCAATGGCACAGGAGGTCTTGATCGATCTCAATACTCTTAGCAAGTGAATGCGGTCTTAGTAAATTAAATACTGACCTCTAGAAAAGCATCTGTTCCTGTTGCTGGCAAAGTAATCGCAACACAGAGAATTTTGCTTGATTTAATTTGTTAATTAACACCAACTTTTGATTACTGATTTAGGTATTTGGGTTGGGAAAGAAGACTTCAGTTGACGAAAAATTTCCTTAAATTTGTCTGTGGTGAAGCTGGGTGGGGGGAGAGTGGGGCAGGTGGCTCACAGCAGTGTCATGATGAACCATGATGAGCACTGCATCGACCACAGGTCATTCCACCACCCAAACTTGCCCCGTGTACCCCAGGACTCCTCAGTCACAGCTGACATGCAAAAAGGCTTCTAGGAGCTCACTGCAGTATAAATACGCTGAAAACATATGGTCTATTGAAATCATAATATCACTGCTGAGATTTAGAAATAGCATGTTTATTAACTGTAATCACTCCAAAATTTTTATTTAAATGAACAGCCAGAAGTACTCAAAATAGTTACATTTCCATACAAATGTTTTGTGTAGTTGGCTCAGAATAGAAGTCATCATTGTTCACATCAAAAAAAGAATGGGAAAGGGCTTTTTTGACTGACCTCTATGTCCACAGCCACCTAGGAGGAATCATGACTGTACTTCCATGGATGTATAGATTATGACTCACTCCATGTACGATGATCTAATGTGCACATCTATGTAGGCTTTAAAAGAACTGTTGTTGCTCTTTTCTGGCAGGAAGCATTTGGTGATGCTATTGTTGTTTTGCAGCTTGGTTTCCTCTGCATTACTTGAAGTTAAGACCCTTCTGTCCTGACTAATTACTGTCCCTCCTTGATGGTTACATCCTTTAGCTATTTGTAAGCTGCAAGAATCCTCATTACTTGCATCTTTTCCAATCTTGGCACGCTGAGCTGTTCTTCTTCCTTCAGACATCAGTTCCTCCAGCCGTGATTACGCTGAGGCTTTTTTTGTTGTTGATTTTTTTGAACTTACTCCAGCATTTCAACATAAATCTTATCAAAATGGTTCCCAGTAGTCCATATATAAAAAAAAGAGATTATAAGCATTTTATGGATGTTGCTAGTGGTTTCTTGATGTGTAGCTACTTGGGGTTGGATTGTGTGGTCTGTATTTATGGTGGCATGTGCTTATTCTATACATAGTCTCACTAGCATCATTAGGACCACTCACTTCATCCTATTCTTATCACTTCCCTAATTCCCTCCTCCGCTCCTCAAATTCCTTGCTGCAAATGCAACATTTGGATATGGGTAGAGTTCTTAGTTATCTGGTGTCTTTAGTCATGCTACGACTGCTCTGTTGCCTTGGATGTTTCAGATACAATTTTCGACATTTCAGGAAGGTGCTTTGATAAATCTCCGATTACAAACCTGGTAAGGTAGGCATGTTTGTATTTTGTAAGAATAATGTGGTCCTTGCCAGAAGCTGACAGATTTATTTCCTTCTGCACTATTAATTGCTGAAACTTGTATATGGGAGCATATATATTCATTCTTTCCCTTGTGAAAGAACAGAAATAAATATGAAGTACTTCTCCACAGTTGGAGACATCTGACCTCTTTGTCTCATAATCTTTGTCCCCCTCCTTCCCTCCTGTGTCTGTGTTTATTGAGTTTTTGGTTTGGTTTTTTTTTTTGCCCCCTATCCGTGGAAAATCTTCCTGGCTTGGGTAGTGTTTTGCTGTTGCCCTGCTCTGTGCAAACCTCACTTAAGTGGGTATGTCCTTTTTCTGTTACTGCTCTTTGACTTCCCAGTCCCCTTTGGCTGACTCTCCTTATGTGCTATTTCTATTTGGTAGGATGATCTGAATCCACCAACGATTTCTTCTGAAAAAAAAAACCAAACCCGTCAGTTTTGCTCCTTTCACTGTGAACATTTGGAAATACCCATGTTTTGCTGAACTTAGATCTCACTGTTGATTCTTACAGAGTTGTACAATTGAATTTTCTCCGTTTTACCATCCTGACTACATTGGCATTCTAATCACTTACCATCTACCATGACTTCAGGTTATTCCATCATTTCTTCATAGACTGAATTTTCAAAATGACAGACATAAATTGGAGTTTCCCAACAGACAGGTGCTAGTCACCAATACCCTGAAGTTAATTTTCCCTTGAACCACAACATGACACCCAACAAGATGCGCATTTCTTTAATCACAAGAAGACCACTGCTTTTGCAACATCCATTCCTCGTTGATGCCATAAACATTACTTTGCTTGACATCGCCCAATGCTTTTTTTTTTTCCCAAAACCATAGTAAACTTCAGTAATTTATCTTCATTGCTGCCTTTTCCTATTCCCATTTCATTTCTTTTATATCCATCATTTGGAGAGGTGGGGGCTGCCTATGACTACATTACTTGTAATTGAAAAGACTATTTGCTAAATGCAATGCTCTGTTACAGTCTCTGTCCTTTTTAATGTCTGTATGTCCTGTGCCCTGGCTTTTCTTTCCTTTGGCAGATTTTTCCTTTCTGCCTATAACTCCCTAATGCTGCTTGTTTTCTTCTTTCTGTATTTTTTGAGCTTTGTTTCATATCCAGATCTTTGAAGTTATTTCTCAAAATCAGATGCTGTTTTAGAACTAGATTAACTGTCTTTGGTCAGTCAGAAAAATGAGAATTCAAGCTCTGAGCTATTGTTTTGACTTCTTTTTTTTTTTTTTTTTGTTAGAAGAAGCGTTTTTGATTATATTGTAAGCATAAGATCTCTAATACAGTCTTAATTGCTTTGTTCATTAATTTGTTAGATCTGGTACAGATTTAATGATATTTCTGCAACTGGCATTTAGCTGACTGGAAAAACGTGACAATTTTTGTATTTAGATATTACAAATGAGAGAATGGCAAAACTCGTTTATGCTAATGTTATATTACTGATTGTGATACTCCATATTTGTTCTTGTGAGCAGTTACAAGTGAGAAAGATCCTCACAAAGCCTGACTAGACAGAACTCAGAAGTTGGTGTTCCTAAATGAACACGTGGTTATTACTATTATTGCTTTTGATTAAAAGCCAAGTAGGACATTGGGGTATGTGTGTGTGCACATATGTATACACACAAAAAAAGTATTTTCGGACTCACTATTCATTTGCTAATATGAACAGCATGATGAAGGCTGTATTCAGGTAGACTTGAGTAAGCAGGATGTGATCACAGAATCACAGAATCATAGAATGCCTTGGGTTGGAAAGGATCTCTATAAAGATCACACAAAAATGAAGAGATCTCTTATAAAATTTTCTTGCAATAGATTTTTTTTTTTGTTTTCTTGGACAAGGAGATAATGGCAAAATGAAGTCTGTTGGTTTAAACTGTCCTTCATCATGATGCTGAACACTTAATGTGATGTGGATCCACCTTCAGGTCTGTAAAATAAATACCTGAGGTGCTGGTCATAACAAAAAGATGTAAAGAAGTAATCAAAAAATGGTTTTGAAGAAAAGGGGAGGAGGTGGAGGAGGGTTAGGCTGGTAACAAAGCATATGGATTGCTTCAATAGTGTTGCTAGAAATGCTGAGGTGGGTTCAGCCACTGGTAGTTGGAAGTGGATAATGTTCATACTGGCAGAAAAATAGACTTTGCAGAGAGGTCTGTGACTCTCTGACCATTTCTCAAGCAGATCTGAAGGACCTGTGGCAGCATTTAGCTTTACTCAGGTGTGTAATGAGCTATGTTGGGAATTGCTCCTTCTGTTGTACTTGTGAGCTACATAAAGTCAAAAAGTCAAGAAGATTAAAAAAACGCATACTGAAAATTTAATGGTACTTAAACTGTGCTTTCTGAAAGGCACAGGGGAATGTTTAAAACAAGATGGTGAAGCTTTTGACTCCTAATGGCCAAACCTTACTGAAGCTTTCTTCAACAGTTTTCCTTCTGCTTTTTCGAACTTGGCTCCCACAAGAACAGCCTCTCCAGATGACAATGTTAATCAAATACCCTATTAAATATATGTATGGTAATTCAGTGCCACCTATGTGTACACACACATGTCTATGCTGGTCTGCATACATGCATGGAAGAAGGTCAGCTGTATGGAGTTAGGCACCCATATACACCATTCATGAAGCTCATGTTCAGAGTGTATAGCAAATTGGACAATGTTTAAGTCAATTGTGGGGATGTAGGAATGAATGCATTAGCTCTGCTTAGAAATGTTACCCTGTGTTATCTGAGCGTGGTTTTTGCCTGGGAAACGATGAGGAAATCAATTCAGCTTAGCTTTCTTTCCTCCTAGGCCAAGCTAATTTGAGTGACCTTACATTGCTTACAGTTAAGGGCAGGAATGAGGACAGCTGATGGATACAACCTTTTGAGAAGTTGGTGTTGCCTGTTTGAGCTGCCGGAGCTACACTGAGGTGGCTTAAGTTTTGTAAAATTATTTTTGTCTGTGTTATAATTCATTTCAAAGAGATACTGTGTTTCTGAAGCAAATAGCCTGTCCTCCTTTTCCATGCATTTGTGGTGCTGGGACAGCACCTGTTGGAGAAAATGAAACTCTATGAGTCTACCAAAATATATATTAAGCCATCGGTAAGTATCCAAACGGATGACTTGCCTTCAGATAGCATTGAAACATCTGCATTGGGTCTAGGGAATTGGAATAAATCTAGTTTGCAGTCTTTGATCTGCTTGTGGTACACGTTTGTTTACACTAGCTGCACTAGGGAAATTTCACACTAGTGAAATTTTTATATTACGTGCTAGTGTGCAAATGTTCCCTCTTGCGCGGATGCACACAGAATGTCATCCCCATGTGGCTGTCAACATCTGTTCTACCAAATGAGGAGGCACAAGAGAAGCAGGTCTGTAGAGCAAGAGTGTCAAATCCCCGGTCTGTGCAGTGGATGAACTTGAAGGCTTTTTCTTCCTGCTACCTTGGATCTGCTCCAGTGGACTGAAAGGTGGCCATTAGGGGGTGGAGTGAGTTAGGTGAGTCCTGGACTACATCTTCCAGTTTCACTTCTGTGCTCCAGGTCTTCTCCATGGTGTGAATAAAAACATATGAGATGTGAGTGGTTGGGTTGTCCCAAAGCACTTGCTTTGGGAACTAAAGTACTAATGCAGACACATCTGTTTATATGCTCACTTTTGCCAAACAACGTTTACTAGAAGCAGATTTATTTTTTCAGGTGAGAGATTAAAGTATGGGAGAGGCTGATGCAGTGTTTATAAAAAGACCATAATGTTTTTATTAAGGTGATTTATATTTGTTGTCGAGTTTTCTTTTTCTCCAGCAGAATATTTGCATTTCCTTCGAAATTAATTGGGCTGCTCATCATTAAAATCAGTGGAGTGGCGATAATCATTTAAGTGAACACCCAAGAACTAAGTTTGCCAGAAAAGTTAAAGCACTTCCTGAGTGAGGCCAGAATCAGCTCCATGTCTGTCTGTCCATGTAGCCTTTAGGTTCTGTCTGACTCTTTCTGTCTTCATTAGGAGCAATAGCATCAGTAGGAAGAACTATACCTTTACTATCTTCCCCTGTGTTCTCCAGTTTTTCTCTCAATTATTGTATCTTTTAGTAGTTCATCTTTTCCATTTCACTGTACTGAGCTAAGTTCACAAAACATGTGATTCTTGCATTGCCTACATTTAATTCCTAATCTCTTTCAATTTAGGATTTTATGAACTGGGCCAGAAAAACAAAGCACAGGATTTGGAAAAGTTATTTAAAGATAGTTTATACCTTAAGTACTTTTTCATCTGACACTAGGTAGAATTTGCTGTAGAAGTTCAGTCATCAAGTCAATTCAGGTGCTGTGCTTCATGTAAGCACAGGGCTGCCCTCTTGCAGATCTTTAGCTGTTGTTCCAATGTCACTACATCAAAATAACTTTGTGTTCAGCCTTTTCTAATCACCTTGCTTAGACCCAGATGTCTGAAAGAGCATGCTGAAAAACTGATTTAGCTTAAAGATTAAGATAGTAATAACAACTGGGCGACTCTGGTGGACAGCTCTGGATGTCTGAAAGGTTGGTTTGCTCTTAATCTGTCAGGAGCTGGTTATATGACACTGCTCCACAGTGGGCATGGCCAAGACTACTCTTGTTTGCAGAGCTCCTAAGGTGACCAAAAGAGTGTGTTGCCACAGTCTTGTTTCTGAGAGGCTGCTTCTCACTTTGGTAACCTGAATGGCAAAGGTTTCTCATTGAAGTTGGTGGCAAAAAGCCTGTTGAGTTTAATGTTGAAGCTCCTTTCTTGTAGAGTGGACTGTTTGTGTGAGACTTTTTTCCCCTGATTATGTAAAATTTGTGCAAATGTTTGCAATAGCTGATTAAATGTGTGCTACGTGAACTTTTGGGATGTTATTGCTCGCTACTGCTGCAGCAAAATGCTCTGATACGACTAAAAGGCTACAATAATTGTTAGAATATTCATGTTTTCATGCATTAAGAGATTTATATTTGTGAACTGAAGGAAAACTAATATCTCTGTAGACTCTTGACTTTTTCAGAGGAAAACAGTAAGTGCCCAAACGCGTTTTGCATATAAAAGTATTTTGCACAGCATTTAGACGATACCATTTTACAATGGAACAAGATACAGTCAGGTTGCTTGTATATTAAATTACAAGGTAGCTAGATTGGTAGTGCTGTGTTTTCGTGTTGTTTCTGATGTTTAACCTGAGCTGACAGCTCCCCTTAGCAACTGGACATAATAGTCCTAAATGGGGTGACTGGTACCTGCCTGCGCTGGGTCCTTCTGTTCAGCTGGCTTTTTGCCCACACAGAAATTGCTCAGTAAAAATGGACTGAAATATATGGGCACGTAGTGATCTTTTTAAAACCCCTACCAACTACCTTTCTTATTTTACCTTCAACATTTACAGTTGTTCACTGGCTCCATAACACTGTCTATGTAGTTAAAGTTAGAGAAAAAAAAAATGGACTTTTCTCAGTTGTAAAGAAGCGTGACCAGTTTTTAAATAGATATGTAAGGTAAAAGAATAATATGCAAATTTTGATCTGAGCTTGAAGTTTAATAGTGGCGTAGCTAGGAGCAGTCAGTTGAGAACCAATAATTTAGATAGAGGGGAGGAAAACACTGAGTTTTGAGACTATCACATGAGTTGTTATGGCAGATCTTGCTCATTCTTCAAAAAGCCAAACCAAAACCGAACAACTGTGAATTCCTTTTGGCTTCAGTAAATATTTTGTGTGGTGGAAATACACAATTCCGGTGCAAAGCCATGTGTAACGTTGTGTATTTCAGAATATTTTGGGAAATGTGTGACTACTCCTGCTATTTTCTGCCACTTGGTATAGGTGTTTCGAAAACCTGGGGTTTGCATTGTTTTGTTGGGTTTTTTTTTTCTAGTTGTAGGTTTTGATGGAAAAAAAACTTGTGACTGGACTTGCTTTCGCCAGGTACATCCAAACAAGATGAGTTGGCTCTTCCTCAAAGAGAGCATAAGGACAAGAGCAGTTCAGCACAGCTGGGTACAGGAGCAGGAAGCCAAGGCCTGGAAATAGCCATTAGCATTGTCCTGGCAGGGGAGAGCATCAATCAGATGACTCCGAGGCAGGGTGGAAGGGTGCTGCAGCATCTTGGTGTGTGACATTGGAGAAACCTTGGGCTGATCTAATTGTTTTTTGCCAAAAAGTGGTTTATTAAAAGTAGGGCTTTTTTTTTTTTTCCTTTTCTTTTAATACTTTTGTATTGTAGTTTCTTGTGATTCATCTGGAAAAATCTTGTAATTGAAATGAAGCCACTTTCGTCTGTATCCTGAATACATCTGTTTGATGTTCTGTTTAGAAAAAAGCCAACACAAAGCAAACAAACAAACAAAAACCCAACAACAACAAAAAAAGGGGGGGTGAGTGGGGCAATGATACAGGAGATAATTAGAGGAAAACTAATTAAGTTTGTTGCTTTGTATTTTTTTATGATCTTATACTGGAAAAAATGCATAATAAATACTCTTCCTTGCTGCCCTCTACTCTGTTGCTCTTCTCTGTTTCATTTCAAAGATGTAAGTATTTTATGAGAAGATATTTTTAATCTTATTTTTTTAAATACTTTTGGATAATTTTGAATATTCATCTTTTCTACCGATTGACTGGACTCTCATCTTCTTGAGTCCAATTTTGATTAAGGCATACAGATAAATGAAAGGCACAGGATATATTTAAACCACAGCCTCCAGCTTAATTTTCTTTGCATCTCCCTCTCTTAAAAATTTCGAGCATCTTTGAAATACCTGGAATCTATTTGAGAAAATAGGAGTTCAGTGTGAAAAACACACGTGGAAAAATTTGCTGTTTTCCATGATGATTTAAAAGCTGCAAAGCTATGATAAAATCATTATTGTTAGACTTTGCGTCTGAACTGTGGTTTCACTGTTTGTTTGAGTCGAAAGAGAAAATGTTCTCATTGCCTATCAGTTTGGTCCCAAATTCTTGATGCACTTCCAGCCTAGGTGCTTACAACTGTAGACCAATGGCAACAGAGGTCTCTGTGGTTTTTAGGGGTAGGAGAATAAAAAGTAGTAGTAATAATAATAATAATAATGAAAAAAACAACCTCCCCTCCCAAAAAACCCTCAGCAACCAACCAACAACTCCCCCTCAAAACTCAAGAGGATGGTCCATAACATGGTATATAGGTTGTTTACATAGGAAAGTAGGGAGAAGTGTGAGAGCTTATCAGCTCCTTTATTCTTGTCTGGTTGGACTGGAGAAGTAGAGAATGGTCATTTCAGGTGTTTTCAAGTCACTTCCGTGGCATTGGTTGGTTTAGTTTTTCCTTCTGCTTTAATTAGTGTATGCTTTTAATTCCAAATATACTTGTGGAGTTTAGTGAGTGTAGCATTTATAGAAGTTACTTTAGAATTACAGCACTTTCTTTTTTCCCCTCCCTCCAGATTCCCCAGTAATTATAAGAAGGATAGAGCACTTTATCTAGCGCTTTTCCAGGCACTGTAATTTAGTCAAGAAGGTCATCACTCTGCTCCTGTTCAAAAACCTGCTTTTGCAACTTCTAACATCATATATTCCCTTGGGAATTAGCCTAATAAGAGAAATGCAGATAAAATAACAATGGTTTTGTGGAGGTCTACTAAGGATGGAAGAGTTTGTTAATTATTGTTCGGATAACGATGAATATTTTACATTTATAATACCTTACTGACAATTTACAAAGAAATCAGCCTGGATGTAAGGTAATCCTAGAAGTCTACTTAATGAGTTTAAAGTAAGTATTCCAGGAAACCTGTTATGTGAGCTCATCTGTGACACAAAGTTTCAAATAGGTGCTTCTGTTTTACGTTCTTGTCTTTTATTGCTAAATAATTAACATATAGACACGGTGCACCTCACGTGAAGATGTTTGTACGTTGTAGAGAATCACTAACTGTCCTGGTTGGACTACATATGTAGGTGTGTTGACGTGTCTGTTGGAATGGAATATCTTTGGAGCACGAAAGGGATGAATATTGGCCTGGATGATAGACATTTGCAGGCCAGGAGAAGATGGGTATTAGTCAGTTTAGAGCAAATAAACATAAACCAGAATTTCATGGCTGTTGGGTGGAGTATGGCACAGTTCTCTCTTTCTAGTTTACATACCATTCCTTTGAGTTCTCTGTCAAGCTTGGAAAAATGTTTGAATGTAGCACAGATCTTAATCTTTGTTTGGATGTGACAGGGCAGCTTTGGCCAGTAGACTTTACACCAAACCACATATAGCCTGTCTGTGTTAGCAGTAAACTAGAGCTGCTGTTGTCTGTCCTGCCAACAGCACAAATCTAGCATAAAATCCATTTCACGTATGTGTTTATATTTGACCTTAACCAGGCTGGAGCTCCAGCACTGATCTGGTAGCGTGCAGGTTCAGCATCCATAAACACGTGCGAGTGTAACCTTGGCTTTGGATGGGATCTACGGTGCCATCCTTGGTATACAGAGCATGCAAGGAAAGAAATCAGAGGATTGATTTCTGAGAGGAAGAGGAGGGTTGGAAACAGGAGCTTTGTACTTAAGGGCTCTTGTCTTCATTAACTGTAGTTCATCTTCTTCTGTACTACAGCCAGCTATCTGAAGTGGTGAAATCATAAGAGGTGTGGATTTTTCTGAGAGGTGAGAGAGATTTTTATGTTAGAGAACCACAATTACTCTGATATTATATTCATATCTTATATGCTTTCGATTTTAATAATTAGTGAGGTAAAATGGGGTAGGTGAAAATGGATTGAACGACTTGACTATGTTCACTGTCATCAGCAGGTTGGGGATTTAGTGTTGTCTTTCAAGTAGAAACCGACATGTAAAATAGGATGTAGTTCAATGGGAGGCTTACAGTTCCTAACTTATCATGGGCTCAGGTGTCTGTTCTTACAGGTGTTAGATATTACTTCATTTCTGTGACTGATGAAAGTGTTTTGGACTTCACCTTAGACCCATGTTCTCTTTCCCTCTTGAGAGTTTATTTGTTCCCCCTAACTTTCTACTTTTAACATTCTTCTCCTGTGTAAGTCAAATTTTCCTAAATCCTTGATATGAGGGGCTGGGCAGGAATGTAAAGCTGGCTGTGTACCTGACTTGACAACCATGAAGTAAAATTAAAGAATGGTTGCGTTGGGAAATAAAAGAATGTCTGTTTGGGTGTTTCTATTTCTTTTCCAGTATAGAGGAAATCTGACATGTAACAATCTTCAGTAAGCATACTGTTCCCTCTTACTCATGTAGAGATTTAAAGGAAAACTCAGAAGAATGAAGGAATATGAGAAAAGTATGAAACAGGATCATTTTTCTTTGTAATCCATATACTTAGGTCTGTTAAAACATCCACCACACTGGGGCAGCAGTTAGCAAGCATAGGTTGTCTGAGCTACAGTCTCATGACACGCGGCGGTGTTAGGTGTTTGACATTCTCAAGGAGACTGGGAATTGATTTTGTGTGCTTTTGTGTAGTTCCTTTTGTGATAAACTCAGTTGTGTGCATCTTGTGATTTGGATTAAGTAGCAGTTGCTAACTTGGGTTGGGTGTGTACAAAGAGTCAAAAAGGTTAAAGGAGAAATGTGTTGCCAAGTGATGCTCCTGTTAGCATCTCTGTGTCTAGTGTTCTCATACATGTTTTAAAAAGCACTTTGTGAACACATATGTTGTAAATTATCCACATCTGCTTATCTCCCGATGACACTTGTATGTTTTATTCTCTCTCTTCCCCCCACCTCCCTTTGCATATCTGATGTAAAAAAGGTGATTTTTCTTAGTATAACCTGGGGTTAGATGGAGGTTACAGTCTAGATTTACTTTGACCTCTCCCACGTTCACCTTGTTTTCATTAATGCAAAATGTCTCTGCTGGTGACAGCCGTGGGCTTCTGTGACAGTGAATATTTAGAGCAAACATGGTAGGAACCTGGTGGGTGGCAGATACACTGCATACTCCAATGCTCTTCAGAGGCTCCTTCCATTCTGTTTGCTCTTCATCAAGTCCCAAACCTCACTTGGAAAGGGCCAGGGTATTAGGAAAAGTGTTGCCTATATTATTTTTAAATTATTTTAAAATAGCATTAACGTTCTGCTAGGCTGATAAAGCAGTTATTTATTTGAGATTAATCAATTTTTTGATCTTTTTAGAACTGATTTTAATAGAGTAAAGGAGATGCTTCTCGAAACAATAATTAACAGCAGATTACAATTCTTCACTGTGTAGTAGATGCTTTAATACAAGAGACTTATATAATATTATTTAAATGACTTAAAATAAATAATGGCATGACAAAAGTAAAAGGCTTAGGTGAAGTATTTTTTCCAACATGTACTTTCTGGCTTTAATATGCAAACCCAGGCTGGTGAGTGTGCTGGATGGGATTTACTTCTGAATTGAGAGAGTTTGTTATGTACCTAATGACCGATGCAGGTTTAAGTACTTTAAAATACAAGTAGTTGTTATCCTCTGTAGATGTAATGAGTTAATTTAAAATCTTGTGTGACAAATCCCATTCAGGCGACCATTTTATTATAATCTGTGATAATACCTTTTGGAAGCTTCGTGATTTTCCCTGCCATTTTCTCAGCCAATAGATTTGGTTATGCAGTGGAAGTAAATGAGTCTGATAAAGGAATGAAATGGTGACTTCTGGTCCAGGCCTGTTGTGTTGAGAAGCCAGACAATTTCATACTTCCATAGATAAAGTTTTCCTTTCGTATACACATGTTGCACATGTGGCAAGGAGCCAGTAAAAAACCTGACCTAGTAGAACCTAACTAGTAGGTGATGCAGCCACTTTCGTTAAATTATATTATCCTTTAAGCCACTAATGAAAATCTTGTAATAAGTAGGGATCCATTCCTGGTTTGTTTTTTCTTTCTGAAGTAATTACAGAGTCCAGTCGCTACATATATTGGCCATTAATCTTCATCGATATGTGTACTCGGTGTGCTTGTGTGTACATAAAATATCTATAGGTGCATATATATGCATATGTCTGGTTTTGAAATGTGTACAGGTTTCCTGCTCAGTTTTTAACATTCAGCTCCATAGTTTTAGGTACATGTACTTGAACTATTAGCACAAAAATATTTATTTTTATAGGTCTATCTACTTATCAACCTGCTTTACTTTGGATGTCTGAAGCAGTTAAAAAATATGATAGTAATGCTAGGTGGAAATTTTTCTCACTGCTTTAAAACCTAGGCTGTCAGTAAACTGCAGTTACACTCAAGCGGCCAAAGCATTTATTCTTCCTCCTAAATGTACCTTTTTTTTTTTTTTTTTTCCGCCCTGATGAGAAGAAATTGGACCAAAACCAGTCTGATTATACAGCATTTTAATCTTGAATTTTCTCCCATATTAGGTCTCAAGCAGTGACCTACAGATGAACTATGAACAAGGTATAGAAGTACTGTGTGTACTGCAGGGTTTTTTTTCTCTGAGTTTTATATATTGGAGGTGAGGTTTTATGTGAAGAGCCTGGGGTTGATGTATATTTTCAGGATGCAGTCGTTTATAGGAGGGAGTGGTAGAGATTAGTAAGGAAAGGATGCAGGAAGAGGTACATTAATGGTTCAGTGTTCTTCTTAGAGGTACTGATTCGTGAAGGGAAAGTCTTGTTTCTCTAATCTGCCAATTAATTGTTTTCATTGTTTGTGTGGAGGTTTAGCAGCAGTGGGTGGGAAATGCCAAGTACTGAACAAATCCTTAGTGAAATAAGTTTACAGGCAGTTATTACTGAGTATGGCTCTGGCTAAAGCTTCTGTTGGACACCTTCACTGAGTGTTCTGGAACTGGAAAATCCTGTAGAAACTCGAGATGTGCAGAGAGATATTTCAAAGTCCCACTGTTTTGTAAGATCAAAACAAAGGCTACTATTTAGACCAGTAAAAGAATATTCTTACTGAATATCCTGCTGTTCATTGCATTATTCTTAAGGTAAGTGTCTTAGAAATAAATGGTTGTCCAGGGAGGTTGTGGATGTCCCATCCCTGCAAGTGTTTAAGGCCAGGTTGGATGGGGCTTGGAACAACCTGGTCTAGTGGGAGGTGTCCCTGCCTGTGGCAGGTGGGTTAGAACTACATAGGCTTTAAGGCCCCTTCCATGATTCTATGAAATCCCAAGTTCCATCAAGTTCCTCTGTCAAATTCCTTTATGGTTTTGAGGGTTTTGTCAGAGGAGCTTCACTGTCTCTTTTTGAAATTCAGTGTCCATTATCACAGATGTTTTTATTTTATTTTTATTTTTTCCTTTTAACAAGGTTAACAGTTTTGTGTCTGGGACTCTCTAGGTATTTTCACGGCTCCCTTTCTGCAGCATAGTTCAGCAGATACTAGCACATTTTTGACACAGTTAGTCCTTTTTTCCCCTCTCCACTAAGTTATTAGGTTTGTGTGTGTTAGATTTAACTATTTTGCCAAACTAACCCTCCAAGATCTGTTCATATTAAAGTGATACTAAATGTTGATAGTTTAGGAAAAGGTGCCAGTCTGCTGTACTTTTATATTGAAGCTTCTTCAGGAAAAAAAAAAATCGGAACTGTGTTCACAATATTCAAGCATTTTTTCCTCCTGCTTTTAGGGGGCAGTGTCTTCCATATGCTCTCGCATTTACTCTCACATACCATTTAATTTCTGTGGCCTTCCTGACGTTAACATATGGTGCTCCAAAGCTTTTTAACTGGTAGAAGCTCAACAGAAGATTTTGCAGTACACTTGTTTGTCTTTGTAATTGAGAAATGTTGGCTGCTGAGACCTAGATTTTAGTCCTTTACCTGTATGAACTAATATTTTAGTCCGAGTACTTCCATTGCAATTAGTGGGACATCTTCTAGAAAAATAAATGGCCAGGATTGTCTGAAGAGTAGGCAGCATCATCCCAAGATCATTTTCTGTTTCCCAATTTGCTCTGTCTATTGTAGCAGTTTCTTCAGGCTTCTGACCAAAATCTCTCCTTTCTTTGAGAGAGGGAGACAAAAAATTAGGAGAAAAACTGATCTGCTCTTGAAGATGCTTGTTTGCTCAGGGGAGAGTCTTTAAAACATGTTGCTTCACTGTTAGTCTTCAGGTCTACTTCTTGATTTTGGTACTGTTGCTAATAAAAAGGAGGAGAAGAAATATGTTATCAGAAATTTTTCTGAAAATACATATGAGAACTTTTTTTTAATATATTTTCTGGAGTTTCCTGTGTGCCTATGGCAATACACAAACAAAAGTGTGTTTTTGTTATACTGTTTATAATGGATATTTAAGAAAAAAAAATAAAATTTCCAGCTCTGGAATTTTATACCTGGTATTTGGAAGCATGAAAATGACTGTGGTTTTGTGGGTTTACCTTTAAGATTAATATAATGTTTTTCAGAGGGCACAGTAAATGTTGCCTTTTGAGGGAACTTTGCAGGTCTGCAAGAGCTGATCTTGTCACTGCTGCCCGTGTTTTAATGTCTGACGAGTATCCAGAGTGCTTTGTGTGCCTGGAGGAGTCTGATGAAACAGAACGGTGTGTTCCCATTCCCATTTCAGTTCTGCTTTTTTCCTTCATGCCTGTTCTTCCTATTAGGCTTCCAGTTAAATATACAGAAGGTACCTTAAATACTGGCCATACAGTCTGGAGGAGGGAGAACAGACAATGCTAAAACTTCCCAGGGGCAGGATTTCAAGTTACAATTGAAAACTCGTAGATTGACCTATGAGCAATTCAAACCCAATCTCAAAACACTTCTCCACAATTTCCAAGCATCTTCCAGTCTGCCTCATGGAAGAACAGGTAGTTCAACATGATTGCTCTCCAGGAAAAGATTTCAGCCCACTCAATTCTCGTTTGTGCCACTGCTAATTACTGGCAAGCCTCACACCCTATTGAAGCTGGTCGGTGCATTGAGGATGCTTCTTAGAGCAGTGAGTTGATGTGAGCACTTCTTTAATGAGGAGGTGATCTTATTTAATGCCGTTATGTTTCATTAAATGACCTCGGGTAATCTGAAATGCAGAAATATGCTCCATTAGGTAAATGGTGAGTTTGTGACCTTCGTGTCCCTCGGTTTTGTAGCCTTATTTATTCCAGCCATGATAATATACTTGTGGGGCTGTATGCTTTGGAGTTTGAATTGCACTCAAAAATGTTCATGTTAATAAATGGGGCTTGTGGATAAGTGAGGACAAATTTTAGGACTTGGGAAGTCTTTACTTATTTCCAGTTTATATCTAGTAATGTTATTACTATGAGGTTTGCCCAGGGCAAAATTCCTACTGTTCTTTCCAGCATGCAAAATATTTGGATTCATAAATGTAAGCAAATGGATGGTCCCTTGTTCATTTTGATTTATTAGTTTTTTAAGAAAATGTTTCTTGTTTTACTGTCTGTCTTTAAAACACCTTGTGTGACACAAACCTCAGGTAGTTTGAATACGTACCTAGTTTGAAGTTAAATAATAAATGTTTTGGCATATTTACTTGTGTGAATACTGATCTGGTAAGTACAGAGATGTTGGCAGCAGTAAAACCAATAGACGGCACTCCAGGGATGTGTTGAGTCACACAGAGCTCTCGAGCTCATGTTATATAGATGCCTCTTTGGTCGTGGCTGCAGAAGAAGCTGCCTTGGTCTGGTTGTCTATGAGTCAGCAAGTGGGTGCTATACAGGGATGCGATTCAGCTGGGGTGAAACCTGTGGAGAATAAATACTGCTTCTGAGAGCGGGGAGTTTTCTGAGGGCTCTGAGATGTGACAGGATTCCGTTTAGCTGATGCATTGCAGTGTAGCAGGAAGGATGCTACAATGAGTATTGATTTCTTTTGTGCATAGAACTCATTTTGCTCCAGCTTGTGAATTGCCTTCATGAGCTGACAATCCATTAAGGATCACTTTGTGTGTCTCTTCCTTCATTATTGCTTCTTTTACTGCTTTCTGCTTTACTGCCTTTAAAATACATTGTCAAGGCAAAAATAAAATAGGTAAAGGAGAAACTCTAAAAGGAGCAAAGCAATTTGGCTCTTGGTAAATTACTTTATTGCAAAAAATATTGTACTAGGAGGCTATCTACAAAGACAATTTCAAGGAGCTAAACATATTATATTAAAATTATTTTATAGTAAGGTTACTGACCTAATGATGGTAATTTTGTGTCATAAACTACTCCTTTTGTTGTAAGATTATTTTTTTTTAAGTCTGAAGACCTAAAATTTCAGTTTGATGTGGATATAATTTAGTCTTGTCCATTCTGCATGGCCAGTCACTGCCGCATACTCTGAACGTGTGCCAGTAATACCTTCACAGATGCAACGCTTGGTTTTGTTCACGTCCAGGAGGGCTGTTTGTTCTTACTCTGAGTAAGCAGGGAAACACTCCATTTCTCTATAATAATTTGTTTGCATTTTCAAGGAAGTCAGCTAGGTCTGTTACACAAGTGAGTTAGTAATAAAAATGCAGCTTTTTGTAAGAAAACTTGGTATTTTCCTTAATCTCATACTTGCATTGATTTAGGTTAGGACATTTCTATTGTAGGAAGGGTTGGAATGAAAAAATTTCTATTAAGGTTATCAATTGTAAGACTAGCAAATTAAGAGCTCCACTATGGAAGAAAGTGTATTATTTTTGTCACCAAGAAAATATAACTTCTAATAACTTCCCACATATCTTTGTTTTGTATCTTTTTCGTGTCAGTTTGGTTTGGTATTGGGCACATCTCCTATTGCCAACCTCTTAATCTCAGGGATGGATCTTGACTGCCTACAGAATGATTTGTGATCTTGTGGTGGAGAGCTCTACTGAAGCGCTGGACTGCATTTTGGGGAAACAGATGTTGCTCTTCAAAGCTGCTTTAACAAAATACGACTAAAATGTCCTGTGGCACTGGCTATTAAAATTTAGTTCAACGTATTTAGCCACACAAGCAGGGTGACTTATGCATTATGGGATTTTTCTTGTGTGCTTTATTTTTTTTCCCCCACTTTGAAGATGCAAAGATCTGATTCATCCAACTCCTACGGCTTCTGGCAGGTCCTGAGTTCTCCTGCCAGGAACCTCAGCCTCGGTTCCTGCCAGAAGTTCTCCAGTAGGTGATGACTTCATTACTTGCATCTCCTGGCTCTCAGTGCAGTGATGCTTAGCTATTTCTACCCAAGAATGACTCTAAATACATTAAGTAAACTTGTTTTGTAGAAGTGGTTGGCTAGACTCTTGATAGTTGCTTACTTAGTGGGGAGAAGATGGAGTGGATAAGGCTGATTTGTGCCAAGGTGGTATTTTCTGGAACAGACTTAAATCTGTCTTTGTGATATGTTGGATAGATGAATTTGGGGTTATTAGTAGACATAGAAGTGAATGAAATTGATAACCCCTCCTTAAACCACACATGTCAAATTAGGAAAACCTTTGTTTGGTTAATTAGTTTTATTGCAATTGATTTCCCAATTTCTTCAACTAAGCTCTTTTTTGTTGTAAGCCTCCTGATGGGATTAAACATTGTAACTATTGACCTATGGAAGTGGCTATAACTATATCCATGTGGATCCTTTGAAAATATATTTTTTTAAAATACATAGAAGAAATCACAGGGTTTGAATACTCTGTATAAACTTTGCAGCACATTTTTTCCATATTTACGTTGACCTGATTTCATTGACTTCATTGTCTGGATTTCAGTGTTTTCTTCCTTAATAACATCCTTTTTTTTCCTCTCTCTCTTTTTTTTTTTTTTTTTTTTTAACTGGGGAGGGCCTTTTATTTGTTTTGGGATTATTTTTTGATGAGAGGCTTGTCTTTTATTGGTGTACTACAGCATTCACTTTTTTTTATTTGTTTAGGGTCAAATCCTTGGCTATGTACATGGAGCATCAAGAGACACAGAAATAAGAGGTTTGTGCTATTTCTGCATACCATTGAGCGTCAGGGGGGGGCTTGGAGGAGGCACCTGCTCCATGCTCATGTCCTATGACAGCAGACATCTTCTAAATTTATTCTTGTCCTTCAGAGTGGTCAACAAAACAGTTGGGAATAACATGATCTAATTCACTTGAAGTCCTCTCGAGACTTCTGCAAAGGATGGTTATGAAGCAGCTGCTTGTTCTCTCTCTGTCCTTGTCATCATCATCCCTGAGTCCTAAACCCTGACGTGTTGGATGGGGAGGACCAAACCATGATCAATTTTGTAGCATTGCCATTATGAGCCCAGAGCTTTTGGGTTGCTTTTCACTTTTCTTTTTCTGCTGGTGTGTGTTAAATAGAATAGTTTGTACTCTATAAGTACACATGTAGCTTTTGCAACGTGTCAGCAATTAATTGTTTAGTGTGGCTTTGGGGAGCTGGATAATCTCAAGACTCACATTGGAGGCTTTCTCTGTAAGCCAAAAGAAACGTTAGATTGCGTGTTTCCCACTAAAGGCATTAATCTGCTGTGGGTAGATTGAAACACTGATTTTCAGTTTAAAACATGGTACAAGATACTTTGAATTTTATGTGCTTAGTACAAAACTGTTTTAAATAATAATAATTAAAAAAATATAGGAACTGTAAGATCAACATGTG
>WTSP01008202.1:33475-44570 GCA_025331215.1 Actenoides lindsayi
CAGAAGAAATGTTCTTCCAATTTTCTTCCCAAGATTTCTGTAGGGCTTTTAGTGCTTCCTATGCTGCGTATCCTCGAAAAAAAAAATTATCCATATGGGAACACACTTTTTAACGTGCTTAGGGAAATTTAGCAGTACAGCTTAGTTTTACCAAGATACTTGGTAATAAGAAAAACAATAGTCTTGTCTTTCTTAAAAATGATCAAAAGCTTTCTTAGTAAAAAGATGAACTGAACCTTGTGAGGTTTTTCTATGGGTTCTTACAAGTCATACCAAAAGTTGGTGGAGCAGTGGCAAGAGGAATGGGAATAATGTCTTTTAAAAAAAAATATTTTAAAGGAGAAGTGATTGTATCCTAATACTGACATTGTTGATTTTTACACCAGTCCCTCAGTAAATATTGCCTTATATTCATAAATTCTGTGATGGCTTATAATTTAGACAATTCAAGCTGGTAACCCCTGTGACTCTGTGTCAGTTCTTGCGTGTCTACAATGCATTACTTTAATAGTTTCTCTTTAAGATAATTAAAAAAAAAATCTCTTAAGAGATTTTTCCACAGAGTGGTTCATATCCCAATTTCTGATGTTACCATTTGTAAGTTTTCAAGGATTATGCAAAAGGAACAAATTAATAATGAAATCTCTGACAATATATTTTCTTACAGATATTAAAGTTTTGCAATGACCATTTTTGGTTTTAGTACCCCCTTGGTTAAAGTCAAATTACCGCTGAGAGATAAAAGAGAAGTAGTTTTAGTTCTTGTGTGGTATTTTGTGATAACTGTTAAAAAAAGTTAGGAGAGAGAGCTCCACATCATAGTTTGTTCTGTAAAAGACTAAACCCAATACCAAGCAGTGACTTTCACCAGACTGGGCTTTAGATGCAAAACAGGTAAAAAGTGATATGGGCTTGAACCTTGCAGAACTCCCATCACAAAAATAAAAAACAAAGGTATCTTCCAAGGATATCTGTCTTTGAATTAAAATGCTGTACTTGGTCATTAAGGCATATGGACAAGTTTTATTCTGGTATCCTTTTTCTGATACCAGCTTTTAACATGTCAGATACTTACCGAGACTGTGATGTAATAGTCCAGAATGCAAGAACACAGTGATATTTGAACCCCCCAGGGCTTTTGGCTTTGTAAGGGCTACTTTGTGCTTCAGTGAGGATTTTGGCTCTGATTTCTGTGGTTTAGTGACTTAACCTGGCTGCAGGAGATCTGGAGGCAGCTCATGAGTTTATCCTTGACCTTGAGCACAGTTGAAAAGAATGTGGATGTGAGCACAATTAATAGATATCAAAAATTGTGGACTGTGGGAAAGAAAAAAATAAGAGAAACATTTATTTATTTTAGCTTATTGTGTGTGTGTCTTATATGTTCGGGGAAGTAAACTGTTTGTGGCATGTTGATATAAAGATCAGTGGAATAGGACCACAGTTCTTGTCTATTGCCTTCAGGGTCTAGTCCTATTCTACCTGTTGTATATACTAAACAACACACTAAAAAGATAATATTTTTCATAGTTATGCATCTTTTAAGCAATATTAAATATGCTTTAAAATAATTGAAGAAGAAATCAGAAAGCTCTGTAGCTATTTTTGGTCAACCAGAAGACTTAGCTGCAATTTGAAGGGTGACTTCCTTTAGTTTTCACATTTCAAGCATCTTACCACAAAAAAAAAAATAAAAAAAATCTGTGTAATTACACATAAATATGTACTGATAAGTATGAAGGGTTTTTTTTACCCTCTAATTTATTTTCAAAGCTTTAAAAACTGATTTGCGAAGTTAAGAATAAATGTGCTAAATTTATCTGAAAAAAACCCAAGACTTAAATTTTGAGTATCTGAAAAATTATCATTTTTGAGTGGAAAGTAGCTGAGCTATGGACAGGTCTCATTGGTTTTTCTTTAGATTTATTTTCCTACTGTTATGGCACTAAATTGATTCTGGAGAAAATACTGTCACAGAGGAGTGTCTCCTGTGGAGACTTAGTAGAGGGCTCCATTTCTGCAATCTATCTATTTATTCCTTACTCTTTCATCTCCTGGCTCCGGCTTTCTGCAGTGGCCGGGGTGCTTGTCTCAGGCAAGAGGTGCCATCCACCTATTCTTTGTACATTTGTCATCTTTTTGTGCCCGTTGCCTGCTCTTCTCCAGTAGATGTTCCCTCACTACAGAGCTACTAGGCAGCAGGGGTTTCCCTGCCCATCTGGTGTTCAGAGATGTCCCCTCACCTTCTCATAATAGGAAGGAGGAGGTAAAATATTATGGTTTGGATTATCGGATAGAAAACTACAGAAAGTTCATTTTCTGCCAGAAGACTCAGTCTGATGGGAGAAGTCACTAATGGCTCTGCTGTATCTCCTAAGGGAGAACCTGGATTTGTCTCAAGTATCCCACAGGTACTTTGCCTAGAGAGCTTTAGTTTGTATTTGGCCAAATCTTCTGATCTTTCTTCTCAGACTTGGCTTTTTAAAAAATGATTGTTTCAGTAAGAGAATAAAAAAATTGCTTATGTATCTGCCATATAAAAAGACAATATAATAGCAAAGTTGTTGAAACACAACATTGTTGTAGACCCTTGGCCAAGCAGTCCAGATAATTTGATGAAGAACAAAATCGTCAATAGAATATTTTCCAGGTACTGCAGCATCCTGCCAATAGTGAACGGCCTCCCCGGCATGTATTTAAGTTCTAATGAAACAAACTAAAAAGTATTAATTACTAAATTATAAAGCTTGTGTTTTCACAGTTTTCATCTGTTGTGATGTTGTTTCTAGATAAAGACTCCCTGCTAGTTTGGGGTTGTTCTGTTCTGCTTGAGGTAATCGTCAAATAATAGCTAATTCAATACAATGATCGATTCAGTTGTGGATTAGTGTAGCACTCAGCAACAAAAATAAATATCCCCAAACTGTACGTACCCAAAGCAGTGTTTAATTCTAATACAAATGACACTGAATGGTTTACAAATTTGCATGACTCGTTTTCAGTCTCATGGTCAAACCGAGATAATTGGTTCCAAACAACAGGATTTTGGCTAAGACACAAGTAACATGGTGTCTTGAAATGCTTTAGGCTGCCTTACTTTAGCATGTGCAGCTCTTTTATATTTTGCAACATCGGTCCCTGATAAATGGGATTTTAAAAGTATTAAAAGAGCTTATGATAAAAGAAAGAACACCTAGTTTATTGTACCAGGTAAAGTTTTTTGGAGATGATTACTGTCTCCATAAAACAGTGTTCAGCACTCTTGTGACACGGACATCTGTCACTCAAACAGATGTCACCCCATAAACCCAAAAATACAACTTTTTTTTTTTTTAGGTCTTCCCCCCCCACCCCCTTCTGTTTGAATCAGTGAAGTCTCCAGGTTGATACATTCAGTGGCATTTGTTGAAGTGACAGATGTTGTTTGACGAGAAGCTCAATATGAGCTGGCAGTGTGCTTATGAGGCTCAGAAGTCCAACCATATCCTAGGATGCATCGAGTGTGGCCAGCAGATCGAGAGGTGATTCTTCCCCTTTACTCTGCTCTTGTGAGACCACCACCTCAAATACTGCATCCAGTTCTGGTGTCCCAACCATAAGAAGGACATAGATCTGTTGGAACGAGTGCAGAGAAGGGTGACAAATATGATCCAGGGGCTGGAGCACCTCTGCCATGAGGATAGGCTGAGAGAGCTGGGATTGTTCATCCTGGAGAAGAGAAGACTCCAGGGAGACCTTATAAGTGCCTTGCAGTACCTGAAGGGAACCTACAAGAAGGCTGGAGAGGGACTATTCACAAGTGTCCAGCGATAAGATGAGGGAAAATGATTTTAAACTGAGGGAAAGTACGTTTAGATTGGATCTTGGGGAAAAAGCTCTTCAGTATGAGGGTGGTGAGACCCTGGAATAGATTGCCCAGAGGGACTGTGGATGCCTCCTCCCTGGAGGTGTTCAAGGCCAGGTTGGATGAGGCCTTAAGCAACCTAGAGTAGTTGAGAGGCATCCCTGCCCATGGCAGGGCGGTTGGATTAAGATGATCTCTGAGGTCCTTTCCAGTCTAAGCCATACCATGATTCTATGTTCACATCTAATACCCCTCAATGGAGAGGTGACCTTGTTTTCTTACCAGGAGTTCTGTGTTAGTTGCTATCATTGTATGTACACAGAGAATATATGCCTATATAAAAGATTAAGTTCATAAGGATGTTTTACTCTTCACATTTCTCTGTGTGTAATGGAGAGGCTTGGAAAAAGATAGCAAGGTTTCAGGATTTGATTCTAACCTGGCTTATGTAGAACAGGATTAACTCAAGGAACTCTGTAGACGTCAAAAAACCAACCCAAACTCTGGAGGATGAATGATATTACAACAGACCCAAGGCTCAAATTCTTGAGTATGTTCCTTCCTCCTGGATGGTCTAGATGTTCTTATTGGTCCATCCTGGAGGATTCATTTACTGAGAAACATCAGTAGCTGTGTGTATGGAGAGTGCGGGGAAGAAGGCTTTTGGTCTGAAGAAGTGAAATCTCCAGGCATTTCTGTTGAGTCAGTCTAGCTCATAGTGCCTGGTGCTGTCATCACCAGACAGATGTCTAAGCCTTGTTTACACATAGCTTCGTCTAGGAAAGACAATAGTAATTCTTTTCAGCAAGCTGGATTCTGCTTGGATTAGCTTTGGGATGAATACATTTACTGGGGGAAAAATGATGGTTCACATGGTTCAATCTTCGCTACTGTTGTCTTTGATAGCTGGATTTATTTTGGTGTATTCATTGTGGATTTAGTATTTGTTACTTGTCATGAAGATATTCTCAGTCTCCAAAATTTTCCCTTTAGACAGGTAATGTCTACCTAACTCTTCCTTTTGGAGCATGACTGATCTTCCCTCAATAGACCCAACTGTGACAGTCCTACAATGTATTTTCATATGGTCTCAAACCATCTGCCTCAGGCTTCCAATTTTATTACATGCTTACTAATTTTTTTATACCAGAAGAAACTAACCAGTCATTTCCTTTTCACCTTCTCTATGTCACTTCATAATATGCAAAATCATGAAGAAAATCCCTGCAGATACTTGGGATTACTGAGGTGGATTTTTAATTAAAAATTCAGAGACAGTGTCTTGAATATCTTGAAATTGGTATGTGAACTTCTTGCAGGTTTTCATTCCCAAGAGTCTTTATAAAGTAGTACAAAAAACCAAACCTTTTGGTGTAAGATATATTTGACAATGACATTTTGGGGGCTTTGGGGGTTGTTTTTGATTATTTTTTTTTTAAATTTTTTTTAAAGAGGTTTTAGTTTAGTTTTGTTTTTAAAAAGGTGAATTCTTCATCCCAGCAAAGAATTTTGCAATGAATTGAAAAGGTAGTACTGTGGCTCTTTGGATCTTCGTTTCAGTAATTGCATCATGTTAGAGTGAATCTTGGCTTCGGTGAGATGATGTGTAAGTCACTGCAGTGATGGCACCCGCACATGAAAACAAACAGAATTTCTAATTAAAAAAGAAGGGCAACAAACATTTCTGTAGGAATATGCTTGTATTTACTACGTAAATATGTACAAAATGCAGTAGTCATGATTGCCATAAATATGATTACACTTCCAAGGGGTAAAAAATGAAAATCAATGTTTAAGCATCTGTGTTTGGGTGCACAAATAACCAGTGGCCTGTTTGTTTTTGGGTTTTTTTGTGGGGTTTTAGCTTTGTTTTTACACTGTTGGTCTTGAATCTTTGCATACTTCAGTTTCTTGTCAGAAAACTGGGATTAACAGAACACCTCAGAGAAATTCTATGAGGGCTAATGTATTAGCATTAAGCACTATAGAAAAGCCACTGAGAAAAGTCGTAAAACTGCTCAATTCTCAATTTCCATTGTGTGCATTTCCAGTTTTATTTTAATTCATTTTTCTCCTACAGCTCACTTAAAGTCTGGGTTACAACTCTTACACCATTTACACTTGAAGATTTTACCTGCATATGCAGATTTGTCGATTTAGCAAGTCAGTTTTCATGAATAAAATTTCATCCATTTTTGATAAATGTTTTAGAGGCCCCAGCATTGTTTGTGATGTTGCATTAACCACATGGGAGTTGACTGCAGAGTCCAACTTAGCTTTTGTCTATGTATTTTGTCACGATGATTCTTCTACTTAAAAAATGAGTTTAGTATATTAAGTTTTCATAATTTATTATTTCAGTACATGTTTGATTATAGATGACATTAAGGAGTTTCTTAAATGAACTGAGAAACAAAACCCCAGTACTTAGGAAAAAAGATATTAAAAAATCATCTTTTGAATCTTGCTTATGTGTTTTTTTTGTTCGTGGAACGATTTTATTATTTTGTCTTGGATCAGCTTCAGTATTCTCAAGTTATTGATCTCGACTTGTTTTTACTAGCAGCAACTATGACTAATTCTGTTCTAGTCCTAGTTCTGGACCTCCCCCTTCATGTGTCTCAAGTGACTCTTCTTCAGTCTGGTTGATGAGCTGCTTGAGTACATGGTCTGTGTAAAGTTCCCCTTAACTGGCTATTATTATTGATTTATTTATCAATGTTTTTTCTGCCTACATTTTTACCAAATTATTAACAGTAATACGGGGTATATATGTCTTGTGATTAACACCATTTACTGGGTAGATTAATAAAAGCACCGCAGAGAAGAAGTGACATGGGTTTTGTAATGCCGGAGAACAGAGACTTCAGTGCTCATGTGGCTGCTGCTGTTTATAGGAGATACTGTCATGCACGTTCTCACTTTTTAGATTATTGCAGGAACCTGATCTGTGCAGTAGTTAGTGTACGAGTTTTGACCCAAACTATTTTGCAGTGGAGGTTTTTTTTCTTTAAACATGGTATATTCATGTTGCTCGAGTCATGAGCTAAGTGCTGGTTATCTGACTGTTGTAAACATCCCCTGTTCTTTCTGGTGAGAATTGTAACTATTGTGATGCCCTAAAGTTGGATTTACAGCAAGAGGGATAAAGGTGGTCCCTGTCCTTCTGTGTGACTTCTCAGAATAAGTAAACCTAATTGAGGAGTCCTCTGTCTTTACCCCTGAAAATCTCTGGCATGATTTTGCTGCTCAGGTTTCTCTACTCTTAATGGCCTGACTTTATTGTCTATCTGTTGCTGCTTTTCCTTGTTACGATAGAGGTACAACTTCTGCATTTCCAGATCAATTTTAACCCCAATTTCCTATCTGCACATTCACTATTCCCTGTTTTAGTATCATCTAGTGCCACCTTTAACATTCCCAGTCACGTTAAAAACATCTCTTTAGCATTGAAGGGAAGACCAGCGTTACGAAGCATCAGAAAATCATCATATTAATAGCACATTTTGACTTGCCCCTGTTCTGTATTTGGTTACCCTTGTGTTTCTGTATTTCTTCTGGATTTCATGCAATGAAATACAGAGATCCTTCTAGGTACTTACTATGGCAGGTATTTGCAAGCTGTTTTTTGTGTCAGAAGACTTTTCAGAGCCTGAAGAAGCTTTGCAAAGTGTGTCACCATCTGTGGCTGTTAAATACCAAGATGTAAATGCTGATAAGAATGGTAGCAAGGCAGTTCACAGAAAGGAGATACAATCTATCTTTTAGAGGTTTGATTCTGCCAGGTTCTTTTCTAAAGTATATGCCTGGAATAGTTGGATATTTTGGTTTCATGGATTTCACTTGTGGAATTCTTTATTATCAGAAATCAGAATAAAGCAGAAAGTAGTGTAGAGAATCCATCAAAAAGATCATGTCTTAATTTTTACTGGGTATTTTTTTCAATCTATACAGGAATATAAAAATAGGAAAATTAAGTTTTTGTTGCTGTAATCTAATTTGCTGAGTTCCCTCTTGACTGCTTCACCAGGATGTGTGGACCTGGCTGCAAAAGCAGAGTCATGGATTTGTGTGTCAGCCCCTGTTCAGAGCTATCCTGTCAGAAAGGGAAGGACACTATTGTGTGCATTTCAGTAGTGAACCCTCAAAATAATCATTCTCCTATGGGTTTATTTTCTGAAAGCTGATCTCTTTTTCGATCAAATGTTTGTATTTGGATTGTTTTCAAGTAGTACTTAAAATGTTCTGGGAAGATGCCATTTGTTTATTCTTGTCATTTTTTCATCCCATTTTTTTCTTAACAGGCATAGCTTTTCTCTTTTGACTCCCCTCCCCCAGCTATGAACAGCTGTGAAAAATTATTTTTCAGCAGCCCTTCGTGGCTTTTTACAGATCTTTTATACATTTGGTGTGCACAGGGTCCTTAGGGGATTGCTGCTGCATCTGTCATGGTATTGCAGTGCTCGTGGCACAGTACTTACCTCTCAAGGCATTTTAAATTTTTTCCTTTTGAACATCAATACAGGAGTCTGTTAGAACTTTCTGAAGATGCGTTTGCGTCTTTTACAGCATCACAATCTATGCTGAGGTGGCTGTTTTACCATTAGACCCAACAAAACAGTCGGCAAGTGTTTCCCAAATTACTGGTTCAGGCTGCTGCCAGTACGATGGCTCTGGTGGTTACTGTGCTGCAGCAATGTGTTTGTGTTGAATGACTACAAATATGTTGTTATAATATAGAAATTCAGGCTTTGAAAACTGTACTCCTAATCCTACTCTATAGGATGCTGCCTTCAGGACAGAGAATGATACAGAGTCCCTTTAAAAGGAGACATATCCTGTACATCCACTTTTATTTCACATGTCCTGTCCGCTGCTTGTCAATTCCATTCGTCTGGAGGGAGGTCCCCAAGCTTTTCCCCAAAATAGTCCTTGTCTTTTTTGAAAGAATATCATCCCTTTTTTTTCTGAAATGTTTTTTAAACAGTTCAAGCTTTGCAGCCTTTTCAAGGTAACCTACTCGTGTCTGGCTAGTGCTGGGTGTTGTGGATTAGATGTTATGTTTAAAAAACATCCTCTAGTGTTTTGCCAAATGGCCTCAGAGCTTAGAGTACCTCTGCCATGCAGATGGGTGCCAGCAAATCTCTTAACAGGGTGATGATGACTGCATATGGATGGGGACTCAGAGCTTTAACAAGACAGCTCTGAGTGCATACAGTGAAAACCTCCTTACCATCATCCCCTGCACACAGGCTCAAATTATCCTGCTTTGCTGCTAAATCCCATTCTGTTAAAAACCTCAGCACATGAACAGTGATAGTAGATTAGGATAATTACTAATCATGAATCCTCTGTCCACCTCGCTTCCTCATCTGGAAGAATTATCCCCTGCTTAAGTTCAAGTGCGTTAACTGCTCTGCAGCATAACAAGCTCTTAATCTTCAGGCTTCTAAAAGTGTCCTCTCATGCCTTCAGATTTTCATCATCTTTAGACTGCTTTGCCTGCTTGCATCACTCTAAAAAAATAATTTAAACACTTGCCAGTCTTTCATGTTAAAGCTCCAGAAAAAAGATCATTATAGGCCTTTTGTAGGTGACTTGTGAAATAAATATTTACTGAGAGTTGATCCATTTTAACACATTGCCAGTGCTACTTGGAAATTCAGTGTTTGGGTTTGGGAATATTACAGTTCTTTCCATGGATAAATTGACTAATATACATTTCCTCTCAAATATTCTTCTGACCTGTCCAACTCTTGTTAGTTTTGTAGCCTGTGTATTTGGACAAAAACATAGATTTCTGTATTATTTAATATTTACATAGGTACTGTATATAGTCATTAGGTCAAACCATCTAATGCAGCCAGGGTGCACGGAGGATGCATATGGTGTGAGCCACTGTAGTGTAAAATCATGTATTACTTGTGCGTTCCGCCAAGCACTGCACTGTGTGTTGCCAGTATGTCTTCTTGGGATGCAGTCAGAAATTTGGCTTGTTCATTGTGTTATTTTGCCTTTTCGTAGAATCATTTAGGTTGAAAAAGACCTTTAAGTTCATCAGGTTGTACCGTGAACATAGCACAGCCAAGTCCATCACTGAAACATGTCCCTGAGCACCACATATACATGTTTTTTAAATCCCTCCAGGGGTGGTGATTCCACTTCCCTGGACAGCCTCTTCCAGGACTTGACAACCCTTTTGGGGATGAAATTTTTCCTCATGTCCAATGTAAACCTCCCCTGGTGCATCTTGAGGCCTTTTTCTCTTGTCCTATCACTTGTTCCTTGGGATAAGAGACCAACCCTACCTGGCTCCAACCTCCTTTCAGAGAGTTGTCAAAAGCGAGAAGGTCTCTCCTGAGCCTCCTTTTCTTCAAGCTCAACAACCCTAGGTCCCTCAGCTGCTCTTCACAAGACTTGTGCTCTAGACCGTTGCCCAGCTTTGTTGCCCTTCTCTGAACACACTCCATCCCCTCAATGCCCTTCTTGGAGTGTGGGATCCAAAACTGAACCCAGGATCCAAGGTGTGGCCTCATCAGTTCTGAGTGCAGGGGGATGATCCCTGCCCTAGTCCTGCTGACCACACTAGTGCTGATCCAAGCCAGGATGCAAGTGGCCTTCTTGGCCACCTGGGCACATGCTGGCACATCTTCAGCCAGCTATTGACCAACACTCCCAGGTCCTTTTTCTTTGGGCAGCTTTCCAACCAATCTTACCCACTACTGTAGTGTTGCAGGGCACTGTTGTGACCCCACTGTAGGACCTATCACTTGGGCTTACTGAACCTCCAACTATTGGCTTCGACCCATTGATCCAGGCTGGCCAGATCCCTCTATAGAGCTTCCTGACTCTCAAGCAGATCAACACTCCTGCCTAACTTGGTGTCATCTGCAAACTTAATGAGGGTGCACTTGATTGATTTTTTGCTGAAGGTGGAATTTAATACCAATTTACTTTAGTGATGTGGTATAAAATGACCTCAGTGTACTTTCTACTTGTTTTTGCGAATACATTCATGTTCTTACAATTCAAAACTGAGTGCAATGTGCCTTTTTTTTTCTGCAGTATGTATATAAATTACATATGAAGATATTTCTGCAAACAGACAATTCATAGAATCATAGAAATGTCAGGGTTGGAAGGGACCTTAAAGATCATCTAGTTCCAACTCCCTTGCCATGGGCAGGGACACCTCCCACTAGATCAGGTTGCTCAGAGCCCCATCCAGCCTGGTCTTAAAAACTTCCAAGG
>WTSP01008202.1:48216-89674 GCA_025331215.1 Actenoides lindsayi
TTTTTTTTTTCCTTCCGCCCCCCCCCCCCGCCCCGTTCTTTGCAATGTAGTCTTCGTTCACTACAGCAAACTAGCAAAAAGGAAAATGTCCATTTAACAACTTTCCTGGCACCACAAGTCTGTATTTGAAAGCATTTCCTTGTGCAGTACGAAGCAGTGAAATAATTGTCAGAGCTCTTTAAGTCAGTATGTCCTTAGCTGGGATGAATAATGATTCCTCCTCAGAGGAACTGTGCTGGCAGACGGCGAACCTGGCCAGGAGGTCCTGGTACTTCTGCTCATGTAAAGTATTAACTTATCTATGGATAAGAAATTGCTTTGTCCATGTAAAGGACCTGGAATTTGCTATGTTCTTTGCTATGTTCTTACATAGCCTGGTGCTGCAGTGCTGTGCTCTGAAAAGCATTGATTTTACAGCATATTTGGAAGGTGTGGAAGTAATTTGCTTCTTACAGAGGGGAATGGAGGCACAAAGATTAAATCCTGGGGAAAGTGTGGTCAGCATCACAAACAGCATTGCAGACACTAATTTTCTGGTGCCTTCTCATCTGTTTTTCTGTCCCCTGAGGTGGTCCTGGAGCCTCTGGTTTCATAAGCAGGCAGAGGGAGGTTCCTCAGAGCAGGATCCTGATGAACCAGAGGGATGCTTGAGTGATTCCTTACAAAGCATTGACACCAGGGGGTTTAGGTTCAGGTCCCCTCCAGGAGCAAGAGTAAAGGTGATCCCAAGACTCCTGTGTCCTGCTGCACATCATGGGAGCAGAGACAGCAGCGGTTTGTGACACCTCAGATGTGACTGTGTACCAAAATACCTGCCAGCATGAGTCTTGGCATTGAGACTGGCAGAGGCAACTGGAGTTTGTTGATTCTTAAATACCATCAGCATACTAGAGAAAAGAAGTTGTGCAGGGCTATTGGGGCTGAATAATGCTTGAATAATTGTGCCCAGAGACCGAACCTGGGGCACCTGGGGAGCGTTACTGATGGAAGATGGGAAGCGGTCTCTAATGCTTGCTGCTGGTCATTTGTGTTTCCCATTTGATCTCGTTGTTTGTTCAGAGTGAGCATTATTTTCTCAGAAAAGCAATACAAACTAAAGCTAAAAGACACATCTTAGGAAAAAAGCCTTGGTTACTGACAGATTAGTCCTTGTGAGGCAAAAAATCAACATATTTTTAACCTGGGCCATAGCAAAAGCTCAAAGGTAATCATTGGTACCTGTCACTATGTCCCACTGTCATGTAGAGTTCAGTTGGCCTTACTTGAATATATATATATATATATTTGTATGAAATGTCTCTTTAGTTTTAACATAAAAAAACCCCAAAATAAACCAAGCAACCCTAAGTAGTTATTTTTTTAAATACTTGGTCTATGATGGATTAATTGAGATGACAGTGAAGAATTAGGAACATCACTTGTATAAAAGAAGGTAAAATTTCCTCTGTCATTTGTGATTCAGAAATAGAAATGAAATGAAATCGAGTTGCTGCAACGCCAGTTTAGGGCTGTCATGTGATTTTTGCCATGATACTTGCCTCCTGGGAGGGTTGGTCATTCCAATCATGTACATGAAATTAAAGTTAACTGTGTAACGTGGCTGAAAAGAGGAGACTGCACGAAGGCTGGAGAGACTACCATGAAAGGGTTCTTCTGGAGCTACCAGTCAGGGTTTTTTTGGAACTACCATGGCAGGGTGGTTCTGTGAATCAAGGAAGCAGATGAATTCTGTGCAGGACTCAAGAAATATAAGAAAAACTCAGGGGCAATGCAGAAAAGCTGTAAGCACTCTAGTTTATTAAGTCTCAGGGAACTATACTGCAGTCAAAGAGAAACTGCTGACTGTGCATTTTACCTTGCAAACCTGAAAGTGAGCCAATTACCAAGTGCCTGAAATAACCAGGAGGAAAGGAGACTTCATGGAGGGATAGCTCCTCCAAGAGTCAGTTTGTGTCACATCCTGAAGTGAAGGTGTTAATGTTCCACTTTGGTGCCAAACTTTCAAGTACTTCATTAAGCTCAATGATGAGCCTGTATGAATGAGGTGTAAATGGACTAGTTTGAAATATGGGGAGCCACATGAAGGCTTTTTTTTTTTTTCCTAAAAAAATGGATGAGTCCTGGATTCTGCTATGCTTCAAGTAAAGCATCAGATGTCAGAATCTGCCCATCAGAGGATTTTCTGAAGTCAGCTACTCCTTACATTTTGTTTTTGAATAGTACAAAGTTCCTGTTATGTTGTAGGAGGAGTCAAGAGTATTACTAATACCTGCTGCAAAAAATAGTTCTGTATTCTGAATATTTTTGGTAGTTTTAATTTCTTTTGGAAATATACTAGCTATAGCTGAATATATGAGACTACTTAATTGCACTGGCAGTCTTCTGATTAATTATTAGCGTGAACTGGAATATTTAGTATCATTTTGTGTAATACTGAATTATATTGGTAACATTATTAACATTCTGAGAGTTGCTCAAAGACCTATATGCAAAGTTTTTATCCTCTTTAGAAAAAGGGCAATTAATTTTCTTTGTGCTCAATGAAGTAAGGACATCTGCAAATTATAGTTCTGGCTTATAATTACATGTTTGGAGTAGCACAGCAAATGCTAGTAGAAATATAAACTATGTGTAGTGATAAATATATCATCCAAATCCTGCAAAATGAAGGAACTTTCTTTATTGCTCTTTTAATTGTGACTTCTGTTGGGCTCAGCTGGCTATGGCCCTGATTTATGACTGCATCCCAGGGATCAAATCTCGCTGTCGCTGGTGAGGTCAGTTACCACAAACACCCAACTGGCCATGAAACAGGATGTGTGCCTTGCTCTTAGGTGTTGTGCAAAGATTAAAAATGAATAATTTTTATATATTTATTTATATATATTTACATACTTGTTAATAATGAAAATATTAAGTTAAATCTGCAAAGAAAGCCTGAGTTAGAAGACAAAATTTTGATGTTATTTTGTTTATTGTTTAATAGAATGTACTACATGGAAATAAAGAGGTATTTTTCTCTTTTCCACATTAGGTTCTCATACAGCAACATCCAGCTGTTAGTCTTTCTGCATGAAAAAGCCAGACTTGATTTTTAGTTTGGATGACTCCGCTTCTATTGCCCAGAAACAGTTATTACCAAAATGTTTCTTGTTCCATGTACATCCTTCAAAACCAAAATTATGAGTATTATTGCAACATCTGTGATAGTTTTTAGGGGTTATGGTGTTTTGTAAGCTTTAGTGTTTCCTGTTGCAATTTTGACTGTGAAACAGATTTCAATAGGAATTTAAAATAGATTTTGATAGACTTATATCACTCCGTAACATTAAAATTCCTATGGAAGATTTTTAAGGGGAAATATAATTGTAAAATAGTTGAAAGCTGAAAGTACAATTAAAACTCCTCAGGTTTTATTGAACTGGACAAATTCTAAGTGGTCTTGTCATACTGTCTGCATATAGGGATGCTCTGTGTTGGTTTTGCCAGCAGAACCGTGAGAATATGGGGTGGGTTGTCTGTATGTGTTTGTGTGCAAGGATTTGGCAATATTAAAAAGCAAGCCTATTTTTGAACTTGGCTGTTTTGAACTCAAAGCACAAAGGTTTTGAAACTTGGCTTCCCTTGAATTATTTATAATACAGAAAAGCTAGTGTCCTTCAAAAGTAAGTGATAAGCCAGAACAAAAATGAATGTGGTATCGCCTTGTCTGCACATCTGCATTTATAAAGATGAGGCAGAATTGTGACAACAGACTAAAGATTGTTTCATTCTTTGAAAATTCCTGCTTCTCATCTACATGACACTTCTGGAGCTGGTATCCATGGTAATTCATGGGGGTGATTCAGGAGCTCGGCCTAACAACATCTCGGAGAGTTTTTAGTCTGGTATACTTAACATTACTTTGCGAGTTCATTTGCAGATGGAAACTGTTGTAAGCAGTGTGTGTAAATTATTTTTTTTTTCACTCTAGTGAGCATAACATCTCCATTTTTAAGTGTAGTGGAGAATCCCTATGGATTTGGTTCCATTTCTCTAACAAGCCTGAAATCCAGCTGCTTCTGGATGCACTTGAATATTTTTGCAGCATAGAATAAAAAATGAATGAGGTTTAGTTGACCTGTAATAGCTAAGGATGGTGATTTAAACTTTTAGTGATCTTTCAGTTATTGGAGGACTAGTTGATAGCATTGATGATGCAGTTGCTAATAATATTTAAAGTTCTGAGCATCTTCGAAGTCATGTCTCCTAAATCTTATGAGAGGGGGGAGAATATCATACAGGACAAATACTTCCTATGGTATTTGAATTTTAGATACCTTTCGGAGCTAAGAGCCATCAGTGTGAGCCAAACCTGAGGACTGTGATTTCAGTAAGCCATTATTTCCCCAAGACCGTTTTCTCTTAAAAAAAAAAGATTTATTTGTCCTCTGCTTGAAAGTTTCCTGAGTTTCTGTGCCATTCTACCACATTTTTGAGAGAATCCTTAACAATATTTTGGGTTGTTCAATAGGTCTGTGTTGCTGTGAAGTTATATTTATTCTCTATTTGAGTTTTCATTAGGTACAGGAAATACAAGTTGTTTCTTTCCGTTATTATTCTCTCAGCCACAGGTTTATTGCTTCACCTCCCCTTTCTTCAATTCCAGCCTCTCTTAGGAACTGGTCTTGAGATTTAGCAGCCTGAGGGAAATAAGTAAATGTCCTAACTGAGCTTGTGAACTTCTTTACTAGATATAAAACCTACTTTAAAGAAAATTTGTGATCTCTACATGATTATTACATTGGTACTTTTTACATACATTAAATATTTTAAAGTTAAGAGTTGTAACCTTTCGGCAGGGTTGTATTACGGTATAAACTTGATTGACAATAGTGAAATTCTTAGACACAATAGAAGTAGGAGTATTTCAAGAATGCAGTAGGTCATAGTACTTTGGCTTTTATAATTCTTTGATATTGTTTTGATGTACTTGGAACTTGCTCCAAGTGGGTTGTATACCTTAGGGTATTTTTATATATTGTGAAATAAATTTTCTTGAGGAACATACAGTTGGAAGCCCAATAACCTTCTTCGGTTTTAACTATTCCATCAAATTGAGGGAGACAAAGATTTGTCTTCTAATCAAAGAATTCAGTACTCTATCATTTTTTTTCCTCTCGCCTTTACCATAGAAATGTTTCTGTCTTCTCTGTTTTCGTAGTCTGTCACCTGAAGTTCCTGAGGTGAAGCTGTCTGTTGTACTCACTTAATGTTGACACAGCGTAAACTATAAATCTGAACTGAATTTTCCCCTTGCAGAAGCTGATGGACTAGATTTTGAGTTAAATGCCTTAACTGTTAGTTAAAAATAGATTAATTCATTTTTGAGTTTACAGCTGTGGCACTGAGTTTAAAAAAAAAAAAAAAGTTTCTTCTGGAAGCTGATAGGTCCTGGAAGTGAATCACAGGGTGGTTGAGGTTGGCAGGGACCTTGTGCAACCCTCCCCTGACCCACTGGCAGTGTTCTGCCTAATGCAGCCTAGGATGCTGCTGGCCTTCTTTACCATGTTGCTGGCTGCTGGGCAGCTTGGTGATCACCAGGATTCTGAGGTCTTCTCTTGTGGCAGGTCATAAGGATTTTCCCAATGACTTTGTTAATACCATATGTCAGAGCATGCCCAGTGGTCTGTTCACTCTAATCAAAGCAAGAACAGCCCAATATACTGGAATGGCAGGGACTAAAGGTCGAGTCAAGTTGTAGGAAATGACATTTTTAAGAAATAAGCCTTGTAGTGGTCTTGGAGTTCTCCAGAGCCAGCCATCAGAAATAGATGAGGATTGGTTGTGCAGTTTGTGTGCAGAAATGCTTTAGGAATTGCCCAGTTTGGTGAAGCTAAGAGAATAAAGGCTGCAAAGAGGATTGGCTATGTGAAGGTGATTCTTGTTGTGGTTATAAGATGTGATGAGCTAGTAAGTAATCTAAATGCATACTAGATGACACCTCACGTGGCTTGGTAACATTTTATCTTTTTATTAAATTATTCAAATGGCATTGCTTGTACAGATTAGCAGATGTCATAAACCCACCCAGTTGCTGGAAACAAGCTGGGGTTTTTTTCAAAGTTTATTGAACTGTAAAACATTACATAGATGTAATTGATTAATCTAAAGATTGTTTGCTGTATTTTGGTGTGTGTTCTGTCGTTTAATTTTTACATTTACTTTTAAAGTGTTGTGCTATAAAAGAAATCTCACTGTAGTGAATAAATCATTGATTTCTAAGCCATGCAGATTTTCTTGGCTTCTGAAAACAGCATTTTTCTTTATTGGATTTTCATTGATTCTTTTAATTTTTTTTAGTAGTTATTTATTTTTTATAATACGTTGCATAGTACAAAGCACTTGCAACTTTAAAAGTATCCTTGTCTTCCCTGGAAGTGTTTCTTTGTATAAATCCAAGCTAAATTTTTAGTCACAAAAAGAATTTAACTTGCAGCCTGCCTGAAAAATAAAGAATATTTTATGAAAAGCTGCAAGGAAAATGTCCAAATGCTTTTCTTGACTATTTTAGAAATAATGTTGATACTCTGTTGTGTTTCAAGAGCATCCATGTCAGTTGCAGCATCTCCAGTGGCTTTCAGGAAAGGCTTTTGACCCAAGTTTGCTGCATTTCTGTGCCAGTAAGTCTGCACAAGGGTTCTCAGACAGAGCGGCCAAGACCCTTTGCTTTGGGGGCATGATGAGGCCGTGCCAGTCGTGTGAAGCTCCCAGAGCATCTTTCTGTTCTGAGTCCTGAGGAATGGTCCAGTCAGTTCCAGAGGTCCAGAGCCTCTCCTCTTTAGGTCTTCTTGTCTCACTAGCAGGACTCACGGAGATGTATCCTGGAGCATGTGGGGCTCCTGCACTTACCTGGTGCCTCAGAGTTATGGCTTGATGAATTTTTTTTATTTGGATCAGTAAAAGTCTGAGCAGAAAGTTGAGGAAACTCTTCTGTAGCACAAATGTTCCTTATTCACCACTAGCTAGGGATTACATATCCCTTGGTGCATTCAATTTTGCACTGAATTCAGGTGGATGCTTTATTCCTATTAACCTGTAATTTGTCTAAAATAATTCCTAATGCTATCCAAATGTACAATTTTATTTAGTACTAATTAAAATACTAATTAAAAGCTGATCGCTATGCTGCAAAAATGTGTATTTATCACTTGTGGACTTAACGGAATAATAAGTCCCTGTTTTTACCACTTAGTATTAATATTACTCCACAGACAATTTAGACATCTGTGCATTGTGAAGCCATTCAAAACTGCTCTACTAGACTGACTTATTAAAAACATGTTATCTAATTAAACAGCTCATTGCTCTAAGCAAACCAGATGGCATAGCACAGAACTAGGAAAAAAAACAACCCAATGAAAGATGAATTTATAGGGCAGAGCTGGTTGTTTTATTACAAGACATCTTTGGCAGGAAGAAAGCCTAGCTTTTATTTTTGGTTAATTAGAATATTAATAATTTTGTTGCAATGGCTTATCTGCTGCTTTGGTGAGTAGATGCACAAGATCTCTTGAGTCTGCAGGAATTGGAAAGCTTACAAGCATCTTGGAAAATAAATGTTAATTTGGGCTTTAGTACATTCCGTCCATGCCTTCCCCAGCCGTTGCAGACGTGTTAGAAGATGGTGAATGACCATGGCCCCTTTCTTAGGAACTGTTATGTCCGTACTGGAATTTCCCAGCCTGGTGTTGATGTGATAAATGGGGATTTGCCTGGGACTGGAGTTGCGCGTAGGCAGTATATAGGGATAGAAAGTGTAATCCTTGAAGAAATAATCGGAGCTTAACAGGAATTTGTCCAGTAAATGAGGAGATTGTGAAGGTGCTGAAGACTGTGAAGCAGCATCTAAATGCTGAAAAAGATAGAATAGATATTTGGATTACTTGGAGGTTATTGGAGTCTGCACTAAGAATGAATTTGTGGGCATCTCTACATGATATAAGCAACACGAGTCACAGTGACATTTAGACCATAGTGCTTTAACATGTTGGAGGTTGTGCAGGCTCTGTTAATGTACAGATTCACCTGAAGCTATGATATCTTCCAAAAGTACTGCCTATTACCACGGTAAAAATCACTGTGGACTGACTAAAAGACCTTGAAGGGGTAGGACTCATCTTCTCTAGGGAAAATAGTGTTCACTGCAGTATCATCTACAAGTTTTATCTTTATTTTGTAAACCTGTGTACATACTTGTGAGCAGTTTGGAGATTTTGAGAGAAATCTATCCACATAACTCATGGTGACTGATGTATGATGCCTGTGTAATCGTAGTAGGTTGTTAGTCATGAGCAATGACAAAATCATGTGTGCATTCATAGTGGGCATTTTTAGTAAACTAAATCCATTTATCCACTGAGCCTTCCAGGAAGTGTGTCTGTGACCTGAGGACTGTGCTTCAGATTTGTTTTGTTGTTTGTTGTTGGGTTTGGTCGTCCCCCCCCCCCCCCAATAACTGATTTATCCTGCTTCTGTTCTATTTGGAAATATTTCTCTTGAAACTTTTTGTACTGCTAGTAATAACGCTTCTGGTTTCTTTTTCCCTCAATCTATTGATGTACAGACAAATGTTTGTTAAAGCTAATAATTGTCTGAGTTTACCTCTACACAGGAAAGCATTACTCTTAACAACACATACTTACATCTGTTTGCAGTACCTCTGAATAATTAGAGAATTTTGAAGTAAGTTGTTGTTACATTCTTTGTGTGTGGGTAGTCCCTCCTGGCTTTGTGTTATGGGAAGAGTCTAGACCAGCTGTATTGAATGGCTGCTGATCTTTGTAATCCTTTACCATTTGCTCGTGGGCTGTGTGAGTTAACAATTGGAAGTTGCTTCTATAGGAAGAAAAAACTGCTGTCATGAAAAATCTGAGTTTGAAATATTAACTAGAGGTGAAGGTTGTCCATGGAAATAACAATTAGCCTGGAATCCTGCCAGCATACATCTCCCAGGGTCTGACCCAGCCACTATTGACTGGAGAAACATAGAGAAGCAAAAAATCATTTTTATTATGTTTTTTTAAAAGTTTATCAGTGCTTTAGTGAGCCATCTCATAATGCTTTTCTAGAAGGAGAAAGACAATTATTACTCTCTCGAGCTGTTCAGCATTGTGGCGGTTGATAGGAAGTAGGGGAGATTAAAATACCCTTCCTGTGCTGGAACCTGCACAGACATCTGTGGTTGTACACATCCATATCCCTTCAAATTGATTCTGTCTGCCTCTAAAAATACTATCATGTACTGTATTTGTCTTGCAGAAATGAAATTTTCTCTAATGTCCAACATAATGAAAAATTGGATTAAATATCTTAGGATGGATTTGTCTTTCAAATGTTTTGTCATCATTTTCCATTATAATGACTAGTAACATCAGGCAGAGACATTACCTTCGTCGTTTATCTCTCTTTGTCCCCTCCTTTCTGCTTCCATTTCTGTCACCATATGATAAACATACCCACACTCATTATTGGAGCTTTGAAATGAGCAAGTGAGTATAAATTTCTAGTCTAGCTCTTCCAGAGTGTGGTAGTTTGAGTGTTCTTCACTGGGCTCTTCCCTTTGGCTGAGATTTTAGTTTGTTTAACTTAAAAGTTATAAAGGAAGAGGGCCAAATTGGATTCCACGTTTCCTGGATGTCTGCCAGGAATATAGTCATTATAGCATCATAATTTCAGTGCAAAGGAGCATATTTTCTACTTTCTATAGGAACTGCATTGAAAGAATCAAGACTGTGCTCATCTTGTCCCATTTATACCCATGTTTCACTCATACTTTCTCAAAAAAAAAAAATAATCAGAAAGCTAGCTTGATAAGTGCCGCTGACTGCCTAGATGCATCCAATTTGAAGAAAAAAAAGTCTGTATTATGATAAAATGAACAAGGATGTAACTTTTCTTAGGCAAGTGTGGTTCAAAGTTGGCATCAGAAAGTGGCCCAGGGCTTCAGGTGCCTGTGGTGTTAAAATTCCCTTTGTAAACCCTGTCTCTTGCCTCTCGGGTACCCATACGGAGCTCTGCTCCTGACTTCCTCCCAGGGCTGCTTTGACAACTTAAAGATGCAGCGCTGAGCCACTAATAAAGGTATACTTCAGCTTTCACTGAAAGCTAATTTCTGTGCAGCTGCTTCCAGTGGGGTTTTGTCTGAATATTTGGGAATATAAGTACCGGTTTTACATTTCCTTGCAGGCTTACACCTTGGGCTATGCTGTTGTCTACAGATGTTAGCCCTTGGACATGTTAGTTTAAAAGCATCAAGGGAAAAACCTGAGGAGCTCAAGTTTTAATGCTGATAATTTGGGAATCGGTAGTGTGGTGGGGATAACTGTGTTATTGTAGCTGCAGGTTACTGGTGTTGATAGGTGCTGTGCTTCCCTTTAGAAACCTCCCGAGTGGGCTAGCTTTGGAATCTGGACTGGGGGAATCCAAAATGTTAATGAGTGTTGTTATTCTATATTTAACCCATGGTTTTGCCTGGGATAATTAGAGGTTGGTGCTGTTTGTTGTTTTTGTTTTGTGGAAGTGATTACTTAAACAACTATTTTTCATTCCTGCATCCTAGAATAGAAAGGAAACTAACATTCTCTCCACCTTCCACAATAACCCTGTCCTCCTTCTGAAGCTTTGAGGATTGTGTTAGGCAACCTTAATGGGTATAAGTTGTTTTTAATGTCTAGTAGTACGTATTTGCAAACTGTGATGTGTCTACAGATGGATACTCACCCACAGTGCTGTTGATGTATGGTATCTGTATAAATATGTACATGTTTATACCTACTGTGACACAGTGAATCTGTGCAACATGAATCTGTGCGTGTCTGAATATGTACACACATTCATCACTGGAACAGGTTGCCAGAGCAGTTGTGAATGACCCATCCCTGGAAATGTTCAAGGATCGGTTGCATGAGGCTTTGAGCAGCCTGGTCTAGTGGAAAGTGTCCCTGCCCGTGGCAGGGGGCTTGAAACAGGATGATCTTTGAGGTCCCTTCCAACCCCAACCATTCTGAGATTCGATGATCCCTGTTCATGAAATTCAATATAAAGTCCTGATTCATTTTACAAAATGTCCTTCCAAAATATGAAGTTCTGTTGAATGATTCATAAGTTTCTAAAAAGATATGGAAGCTCAGCTGCTAATTGCTTCAAAAAGTTAACAAGTGATTAATGATCAGGGTTGTGGACCCCTCTATTTTTGGACCCTTTGAAATTATTGCAGTCGAAAGGAAATGAACAATATTTCTAGAAGCTTATGTGTGTAAAAAATATTCTATAAAGTTTCATTAAGTATATTATTATGCTTTTAAGATATGATTTGTGCCTTTTTTTAATTTTATTTTATCCCTTAACTTCCAAGAAACCTTTCTTCAAACTCAGCAGTTGGTAACATTTAATTTTGTGTCATTTTATGTCTTTAGAGATGTGTTGACATTTCTGCTTTTCAGAGTAGCATTTTTACTTTCTGTCATCAGCTTGGATGTTATAAAATGCCATATTAACCTTTCTAACACATTTAGGTGTTACACAGAGGATACTTATTATGGAATATTATGCTGTTCATTAAATAAGTAGTATGAAAAAGTTGAACACCAAAACTCAATCAAGACAATCATGGATATGTATATGTATTAATAGTTTTGAGGTACAGCACGTAATTATTTAAACAAACTTGGTATTTCCTTCAAGACAAAACCAGTGACTTGCCCAGATGTTGAACTGAACAGGCAGTGTTCACTGCTCTTCACTTCTCGTGGTTTTGTACATGTCTTGGTGTTGGGTTGGAAAGAGCCAGGCAACACCTAAAAGGATAGTGGTGGGGGGAGAAGGAAAATGTTCATGTGCAAGACTTCTCAGCAAGCACTAAATCATGACAGATGGTTCGGATGTGTGTGAGCGGTGTTCTGCTTCAACATCAGCACGGTAATAGACTTAATTGAGGGCAAAATCCATCCTAACGTGTCAGTAGTTGTGTGTTGAATCTGATAACCACAGAATGTTCAATTTTGGCATTACTTCATGTACTTCTATAGTTATTTAAAAGTTAGTACCAGAAATTGTCGAAGTATATTCAGTCTTTGCATAATCCAAATGTATTACATGGTGTAAGTGCACATTTAAATATGAGAAATGGTTCCAACTTTATAGCAGCATGTGCCAAAGCAATGAAATGTATCCAGAGTTGTATCAACATGGAGGTTTAAACATTGAAGTGTTTAAATGTTGAAATTCCAGGTCAGGTCCCAAAAGCAGCACTCTTGCATCAATATAATGCTGCCTTTCAGCTGCAAATCTTCTAAGCAGAGGTTACAAGCTCAGGCACCGAGTCTCTTGCAGCATGCTCCACTGTGTTGAGTTTCAAAGTCAACTTGTGTGACTTCAGGGCATCTGGAAATTGCTGATGGACATTCAGAGGAGGCTTACGCTGCTGTTGTCTTTCAGTCTTTATATCAGGTCTTTTAAAGTTTCTGCACTTTTAATTTGTTGCAGACAGTTTAGAATGCTAATAACACTATCTGGGGGTGATCTGTGACTTCTTCACGTGTGCTTCTAATTGTAACTGTGATTCATAAAATCCAACCACTACATGGGCATTTAATTCAGCAGGCAGCTAATGTTCTAATACATCTGGAGAATCAAAGTTCAGTAATCAACCTTTATTTCCTTAATTGCATGACAAAAATATATTTAGAGACAAGAGGGAAACAGACTAGTAGAGCCACAGTATTTCTTATGCTGAAAACAGCAAAAGTAAATTAGAAAGATTTAGTCTAAACTGAAGACATAGCTGAAAAATATTTGGCAAACAATATGTAAAGTAGGTGAAATATGGGATAAATGTGATTTTTAAAATATTTACGCATTTTGCTAAGTTAATGTTTCTGAACCCTGTGGTTCTTTTGTCACATCATATTAAGATAAGGTGAACATACAGTCTAATTCTTGCATTGAAACTACCCATCTGCATCTTCATTCCTGCTTAAGTTAGCAGACCTGTAAATTTCTCTCCAAATTCCAGTGGTCAGGAAGAAGCCTGGCAAAATGTGCAACTTTCACATTTATTGAAATTAAATCCTATTCTTTGTCATCTCAAGGTCAGAAGGAGCCTACTAAATAAGTTGATTTCAGTATTGCTTAGTGACACGGTTTAGTAGAGAACTTGCAGAGTAGGGTTAGTGGTTGGACTCAATGAGCTTGAAGGTCCTTTCCAACCTAGATGATTCTATGATTCTAACGCAAGAAAATAATTTAAGTCTTTGCATCCTGTTTCTTTTTCTCCTCAGTGAAGGTACCGAGATCCCCTTTTCCACCTTTGTCCTGTTTCTTGATGCTATTATTATGTAGCTCAGCAGCATTTGCCCGCTCTTGTTTTCTGTGGGATACAATTATCTCTTCTCTGAATATAGTATCTACAATCGTCTACTGCAGTTTAGAAAATATTTTGCCAGGATCTAATATCTTTTGAAGAGCATGCTGGGGAAAATGGATTACTGAGACACTCAATATAAAAACTCTGCTCTGACATCTAGAAATGGGCCCTAGTTTTTGTAATAATAGGTCTGACTGCAGGCTACATACTAAACTTTATTTCCAGATCCCAGGTGGTTCTGAAAGCAAATGTCAGAGCCTTATTAAATGTGTTAACATTATTGTTAGTCAGGAAAAGTCAAGTGGGGATTTTTTCATTTGTTAGGGTTGGGTTTTTTAAAAATAATTTCTCATTCCCTCCCCCCCCCCATGTTTGGTTTGCCAGTCTGAACAGGTTGGCTTCCTCATGGAAATTTTGCCCTCATTCAGTCTTAGTCTTCATCTTGATTACAAGGGTGAAATGCAGTAAAAGTTGTCCTGGTTTTGGTGTAATGCGGTTTAAGAGAACCTGGCTTGGAGATTGCTCCACGAAGTCCATTAAATAATCCAGCTAATTTCTGCACATGCTCCATGATACTATGTCTGAATCATAACTTTAAATTTTGGGAGCGTCTGATTTGCTCTGAGATTAGTTTTCTTTTAGGAAATAAAGTATTCACAGCCTTCCATTTAGAGTGGGGAAAAAAAATAATCTGATACATGGTTTTCAGCCACAAATAGTCATATTTCTTATGTTTGTGGTCACAGTTTTCCTTTTATTGTGACATAGGGCAAATGTAATCCCAACCAGGGGATGTTAATGGTGTCAGAGGAGAGCAAGGGTGAACAAAAAGGGAGTGAATTTAGAGGAAATTCTGCTTGAGAAGGATAAGCAGCAGCATATGAAGGAGAGAATTCCTTGGACACTAAAATATGCTGAGAGCAATTGTAAATGCTCTCTGAATGTTAGTGGCTGTGGGGTGGTTCATGTTTACTGTAATAAATGCTTCCCCACATCACATCTTGGCTGGCTAATCAAAGAGGCTTTGCTTGGCTGGATGTAAACCCCTGAATTTATGTGAATTCTCTTTCTACTGATGGGCATGATGCATGTGGCTGACAGCAAGAAAATAGGGAGTTTTGTTTGTTTTTTAAGAAACGAGGAATGAGAGACCTTTGTGATTTTTTTTTTAAGATGTTTTCTTAAAAAAATTAATACTTCAAGTAAAATACAAATATTAGTGGCTGTGACTAGCAGTACTGGTTTAGAATAGTAAGTTTATGTTGTAATTGTAGTAAGTGTGTGTTGTAATAAGAAATACAGCCTGGAAAAACTTATTTCACTGTACAATACTACTGTTTCTTCTGTATATTTGTGCACTCACTGTATTAGTGAGTTGTTACCATCTCAGAGTTCCTGACTGAGGTGAAATCAGTGTAGGACACAGCATGTTTGAGAGCGGAGGGAAAGGGATATATTGCTTGGCCAAGCCTATTGGCTTGGCATATATTTATTAATTCATATTCATGACATTGAACTTTGGAAGATGGAAGCATCCAGTTGAGGAGATAGACTTACCCAAAAAATGTAACTGTCAGGTAGCTTTAATCACTGAATGATAGATTTGAATGGCCTTGGGTGCTTTTTTGATTCAACAGTAAATACTGAGAAATAAAAAATACATTATTTTACTCCTAGAACACAGGTTCATCTTGAGATTTTAGATACTAATTAATGTAACTTTAAAACAGTGAACAAGTCATCAGATTGCCACTCAAAAACAGCTGGGATGCCTAGTGGTCTATGTTGTTGTGAATCCCTGATTTTTATCTGAAAAACAGTTGTGAAGGATGAAGATACTGTGAAAAATGGAAGATTTGAGTACATTTCAAAAGACTAAAAGCAATGAAAATGGAAATAATTATATTAATTCAGCCCAAAGTAATTGCAAACTATTGAAATCATGCTGATTCAAACACCACTGTTATTTAACTTCAATAATAGATAAAAATACCTTATTCTCATTGAAAGAGGATTAAGAATTACAATAAACATTGTTTTTACTTTATCTTGTAGTTACTTAAAAAGACTGTGGAGTAGTTTCACCTCTTCATTTTTCTCTCTCTGTTTTTGAGTTGTTTCCTGGCTCCCTTTGAGTGTTAGAGACTGCCTGAAATCCAACTTACTGGAAGGCAAAACCAAAGTTCCTAATTATCAAATTGCTTCTGTTGAGATTCAGATGCAAATTTAACCCAACTTACTGTAAAAACTTTGATTCTTACACAGTTCTTTTGACAAACACAATGTTCTCAGTTTATGAATACTATGTCCTGATTTTGGCTGGTATAGTGTTGTAGTTTAGATTTACTGTGAGAATAATGTTGTAAACCAGAAGGAAGGAAATATTGTAAACGCAGATACAGGTGTATTTTCTTGTGTGATTTTGGCCCATGATGTGGAGGATCTTAGTATGTTTCTGGATTCCTATGCCTCTTGCATGGATGTTGGTGGATAAAGGGATGTGCTGAGCAGCAGTGTAACAGCTGAGCAGGAATTAAAGTGTCCAGCATTTAGACCTGATGGAAGAATGGAATATGCCTATCAGAAAGTTAAACTTCTTTGCATTTGTCTTTGACAAGCACTGCTTCCCTATGTTTAATTAGGAAAGTTAAAGACTTAGATCTCCTGGTGCTTACTGTATAGAGATAATAGTTTATAATAATTCATTTCTTAACCTAGGGTCAAACAAGTGAGCTTCAAAGGCAGCATGTTTATTACATTTGGTGATACAAAATTGGAATATAAACCCTGAAATTTGAGCTCTGTAAATTACTTGTGTGGTTTTGCTTAGTTTGTTTACTTTTTTTTTACTTTGGGAATAGTTTTTTTTCAGGAAGAAAACACAAAGAATGCCCTCTCAGCATCAGGCTAGAAATTGGTGTTGTATCCTATTTTCTTTTCAAGTAGCTTAATATTACATAATAAATGTTATTTTGTAGCTCACTTGTATGTGAATGAAGTGGATTCTGTCATTTTACTCTGCAAGATCTGGTACTGCTCTTCTGAGGGATTCCACTGGAGAGTGTCTCCCTGTCCTTTCAGTGTGCCATTTTGTCTACTTGTCCTGAATGGCTTCTGCTTTTAAAATTGTTTCTTGATCACTTGCCCTAAGCATAATCTTCATCCCCCTGAAGTCACTTGGAGTCTTACACATATTTCTTTTGGAGTTGAAATGGGATTTATTTATTTATTTATCTTTAAAGTAACGTATTTGACCTGAAAAGCTTGGCTTTGGTGTTTCGAAAAATGTTGAGATGTGTGTTTTGTTCCCAAAGGTGTAGGGAAATAGGTTTTTTTCTTTGTATTAAACTGGATAGGCCTCAAGGACGATCTTCTGTTGCTTACCTCACAACAACAAAATGTGTCTTCAACATTTTCTGGTCCCTTGAGGTGTACCTCATACCCTCCCTACAGCACTGAAGTGGAAGGTCCGCAGTTCTCCTTTGAGCTCAGCTGTCAAGTAGAATCATATATCTTAAACTACAAAAATTGAAGTTGAAATAAAGAATTAGATTGTCTCAGGCAAGAGCATAATCAGCAGTGAGAATCTGGGACTATAATTTTCTAGCATAGCTACAGTGATTTATCTTGGAAGGGAGTGGGATTTAAGAGAACATGCTGAAATGCAGTATTGCTGTTTCAACAGCAGTCATGGGCTGATTCCCACTTGAATGTTTCCAGCTCCTCTTTGAGTTGGTATATTCCATCACCATGTCCATCTTCTCTCTTGCAAGCATTGCCATTAACCTTTTTTGTGACCATCTCTCAGGAGAATGGCAGAGACGTACTGGAAATATAATAAATTCAATGATGCTTTACAAGTCTTTTATAAAAGGATTTTCTCAGACCATGTATTATTCCTTTATTGGTGATTCCTGCAGTTTAATACATGTCATGTAGAAGATTGTTTCTAACATGTTCAAATTGTTCAATATCAAAACCAGATTTAAGGGGAGAAGATACTGAGAGAGATAGGGCAACTCGTCAGCATTCTCTGGCTTAATATATCTGGTGGGAAATTCTAATTTACCATCATAGTGGCAGCAACTCACTTGGTATGAAGCGCCAAGGAGACAGATGGCAGTGTTGAAATATTCTCTGTTGTGCCTACCATCAGGTCTAATGAAAAGAGAACTCGGGAGCAACAACATGTTGTAGTAAATAATACTACCACTTTTTAGGGGGGGTGGGAGGGGGTGAGTTTGTTTATTTGAAGCTGCTGATGTAAAGCTGAGCTGGATTCTTCAATATGGATGGACTAGAAATGTTAGATAAGTCTATATGAAAGTCTTACTATCTAGAAGCAGATAAATTAAAATTTCATTCCAGTAGAAATACGTGAACTTTAATGTTCAAGTTCAGTGGAAGCAAGGAGGGAAGCGTGCAAGCCTAAGACTGCCTGTGGGGATAATTCTACTTCAGGACTGAGTGTCTGCCTCTCTTTTCCTCACATGGAAAAGTGATGCAGTGGTACCAGGAATAACATTATCAACTATAATAATTTTTGGTCTACTCAAATGCACTTGAGTATTTGTGTAGGTGGCATCAAGTTCCTAAAAGCTGCCAAATATTTGGAGAATATGGACACCCCTCTACTTATTCTAGATCTTCTTCTAACTGCTCCATTAGAGCTTTGTGTTCTGAATCCTAAAAGTTGGTTTCTAACACAGAAGGAAGCAGAAAAGTAAGAATTAATTTCCAGTTTTCTGGAACTGTTGGTTATTTCTTTCTTATCTGAGAAACATCTGTTAAGAAAAGAATTTTCATCTTCATAGGAATAGCTTCTTTGTGGAAAGTGAAACAAAAGAAGAACAACACAAGGTACTTAGAATGACATAATGAGTTTTAAATTATATAAATTTTAAACATACTTATCATATATATGAATGTTTGTGCTCCTGTTGATAAACTGATGTGGTCTTTGCATTTCTTTGGTTGTCTTCCAGAGCAGTAATTCCAGCTGGACTTTTCAAACCTAAAGGAAATGGCTGTTTTATACACATAGATTGTTTTCTCCTTTCCTCTGTTAATTTCTTCCTGAACAAAAAATATAGGGAGCTATCACTATTTAGTTTCAAATTGTGTTATTATATGGCAGTATTATTTAGTTCTTGACAAAAGACACATTCATTTGTATGACAATTTTTCCCTTCTTCTCACAGAATTCTTTTTTGCCTGGAGTCTTGGTCTGTTACAATAAAAACGTAATCTTATACTTGTTTTTACAAAGGAACAGAAAACAAGTCTAGGAGTGTCTGTTTGATCCTTGGGAGAGATCTTTTTGGCTCATTCACTTGGGTTACGTTACCATCTTCTAGGGGTTTTATGTATAAGGACTGCAGAGAATCTGACCTGTAATGTACTGTGCAAATAAATTATAATTATTCTTTTATGGCTCCTTTTAGAGCTGTTTAAGATCTACAGGTTTCCTCATAGGTATTGGTAGGTGAAAATCTCACCTTCTTTGTAAATGAGCTCACTGAAAATGAAGTAGTTTATGCTCTACCAGCCGAAGCACATGTGCTCTCTGAACATTTCTAGATTATATCACATCCCAAATAGAAATGTACTGGAAAGGTAAACACTGAATGTGTATAAGATCATTTAGGTTATGTAAAATGCAAGATTGGAAGCAAAAAATAAAGTAAGAGGAACTTAAACCTCTACTATTTAAGCATGTTTTATGTTTTTTTCCCTTTAAATATGAGATAGATATATTAATATTTCATATTCCAAGGACAAATATTATTTATTAACAATACAAGGTAGCAATAGTGCAGCTAAATGCATCCCCAATTTATTTTAGTATGTTTTCTCTAACTAGGCAAGTAAGACAGAGATGTTCTGCTTTATAACAAGCACATCATTAAAATGGCAGATGACCATAAAATTAAATCTTGCTGTCCCATGGGATCTTTCTGAATGTTAAGTGAAAGCATCTGCAACTGATTATTTTGTCCTTATTAAGCTCAAAGAGTCCAGAACCTTGAGTTTTTAAATGCAAGTTCATCTCTTATGTCGTGTATTTGTGATGAAGTAATTGAATAAAAAGATGTAATATATTTTTAACAGCGGAGACTTAACTTGCTGGCTGATTGTGGTTGCAATAGAAACAAGTACTAGGAGTTAAAGAGGATGAGACTGGTCTGGCATTAAACCCTTGTGAATCTTCTTACAAACTTGCAAATCTCATATTTGCAAACTACTTCTAAATTGCATGACCTTAGCCACCCCAAGGTTGTGTATTGCCTATATTGCATAAGTTGCTGTTTGTAGAAATGCAAATTTAAAATGAAGTCTTGTTTTCAGGCTACTACACTTTGCAATAACTAGTTTACAAATACAAATTTATCTTGAAAGGCACTTTTCAGGAATGAGAGGAGTTGTATTTCTAGAGCGTCATCTCTCACAATATTTGTGGTATAGAGCAGGTACAGATTTTCCTGTTTTTCTGATGGGGAAAGCTTCAGTTTAGATCCAGTACTGGTGACTTCCATTCTTCTGTATTTCTTGTTTTTGACTGGTGTTTAACTGATTCTAATTTTAACATAGAAGTGTCTGAAAAGAGTACAGAACCCAAAGTTTATGCAAAAGTCAGGGGTGTTGTATTACTGCATTGTCTTTGCTTAGATGGAAACTTGATTTTTTTCCTCAGTGCAAAAATTTTCTGAGTGTAACACACTCACATTTAGAAAGCAGCATTTTTTTTTTTTCTAGTGGCCAAATTTCATACTGTGCACTGTATATATATACACATATATATAAAACAAGGTATATTTAACAACTACATGCTAAGATAAGGTAATGGCAATGTCTTTAATTAATTTAATTTCTCGTTACTATCTAAGTCATATTTGTTTAATATAAGCACAAACCTGAAGATGGGTTTCAGGAAACCCTTTTCCATGTGAGGGGCTGTATTTTATATGAAAAATGGGATGTAGGGTTTTATTATACACCACTATTAAATTTTAATAATATCTTTTCTCTGTATGCATAACATAAATATATGTGTTTAGGAAATAGGTGGCAAAAGTAAGGGACTTAATGAAAACTGAAAAAGTGTTGGTTCAGGGATGTGTTCACTGCTGTAGTATTAATATGATATTAAACTATTTGGTTAGACTTAATGATCTTAAAGGTCTTTTCCAACCTAAACGATTCTATAATTCTGTTTCAGTTGACTGAGTAGAGCTATGTAGTTAAAATAGTCTAGGTTATTCTTACTTTCTTCCCCTGAGTAAAATGACAGAGAAGTTTTCTTCAGAAGTGGCCCCAGAGACAAAAAAAACCCAAAACACTGATAGGATAAAATAGATAAAATAGTTGATGCATTCTGACCCAATGACTATTAGCTGCTTTATTTACTGTGACATATTTATTCTGAAAGAAAAAAAAAATCAAAACATAACAGCAAATAGTCCTGACATGAGTGTTTTCTTGCAAACTTGGATTATCTGTACATCTGAAGGCTACGATTTTCCTATTTTACAACCTCCTTAAAGAGATTGTACCTGCAGGAGCAGCAGCTATATGCAATCAATTGATTGCTAAAAAGTTATTATCCCCCTAGGATGCTTTCCTTTTTATATGCGCTAGAACATTAAATTTAAAAATTAGGCCTGCTGTGAAACTAACAACAGTCTTCAACTGAAAAATGTCAATCCACTTCAAACAATTTCAAGAAGATGCCTTATTTTGCCCTTCACTTAAAAAAAAGCCCAACCCAACACAGAAGTCTGACGGGGCTATGTAGCACATCCTCACTGCAGGCCAAATCCTGCTCTACTGAATATAAAAAGACCTTGAGCATGGCCTTGTCCCTGTGCTATATTGCAGCTGTGTCTAGGGGAAGGTTGGAAGTTCAGCAGCATCTCTTGGAAAGACGATGGGAACTGAAGAACTTGGTGAAGAGAGCTCCCTGTGGAGCATCTTCCTTTCTTCACCCTGATTGACAATTTCCATCCCAGACTTTGGCGGTACTGATCTGTTTGGGTTTTTTTCAGACCTGCCAGCCAGCACAGGAAAAAAATCACATACTGTGAGAAAACTGTCAGTAACTCTTTATGGTTAGGGAAGGTAAGGAAACAGTAGCACCTGTGAGGCCAATGCTTTGAAAACTCAATTTCTCAAAGAAGCTGGAAGCATTTGGGCTACTTTGAAGAGCATCACTGTCAAAAGAGGGGGAAAACAAGCACAAAAATAAATAAATTTAAAAAATTAAATCTAATTTTAGATTGTATTTTCTTCTCCTGGCAATGTCATGTCCATTCTTCCTTTGTCCACTTTTGTATTTTGCTTCGTTTCAGTTGGAGTTGCAATTTTAGTGTCTAGCCAAGAGTTCCCAAATTGCCAGGATCAGCTAAAAAAGTACTGGACTTATCACTAGTCCAACTGAAAAAGGAGTTGGAGTGATATTCACCACATTATTTGGGAAAAATGGAGCAACACATCAGGTGTTGAGTCAAATCCAGCTCTATCTTCCGCAGATGCCATAGAGCTTAATTTAGTAAGAACTGTAGTAGGTTGTTTATGCTTATTAACTTCAGTATTTTGTGCCATTCTGAACATATCCAAAATAATTTGAGTTCAGAAGTGGAACTGAGATGGTTATTATGATCTATTAATATTTGAATTAGATTTTCCTTTGCATTTTGAAGTGTAACTTAGTTTTGTTTGCTTCTCAGTAATAAATAAAATTAGCCAAAATGAACTCACAAACACGTCAGAAGGAAAAAATGTAGTGTTACAGATGTATGGTTGTGCAAACAGCAGCTTAGATGCATCTGTTAACTTTAGCCATCTACAAACTAAGGATGATTTTGTCTCTATTTCATGTGGACACTGCAGCCCTCTCATTTTTAGCCATCTTCATCAAAAAGGAATAAATTCAGACTGCTGTCACTGCCCAATTTTTTCATTAACTGCAGAGGAAGGATCTGAAATGAGAAGGGTAAGAAACTTGTTTGGTTTTGGACAAAAACCAGCATGTAGAAACTTTAATCAGTCAGTATTAACCTGGAGAAATGTAAAGGTTGTCAGTAATGTGGAAGTCAAATGTGATTGTAATAGAAACTTTGCCAAATAGAAAAATGACATCAAAAAGTAACATGCGTAATGCAAAGAAACAACTCAATATTTGCAGTCTGTCAAGCTTGTAACAGTAGAGGGGGAAGGTAGATTTCTTGGAAATGGGTTCCTTATGATGTTTGTCATCCCTGGTGACTGTCGTTCTTCATTTCCATGCTGAAATGTATTCAGTCAGGCTATGTATCAGATACATGGAAGAGTATTAACTAAATCCTGTTACAATTTTCGTATGTGAGCAATGAAGGAGGAGAGGTTTAAGTAGCAGCACTCTCTAATGGTGGAGTTCACTACTGATAAGGAAGAAACAGCTTGACTTAAAATAATTTTCTAAAATAAAACCTTATAAGAATTATTAAAAATCATAATTATTTTCTTTTTTTGGTGTACACAAATAAAATTTTGTCTACCATTTGTATTTAAAAGCAATTTTTTTTTACTGAGACTTTTTTTAGTTTAATTTTTAAAAGCAATTAATGCTTTATTCAAAGTGGAGTGTGATATATGGTATACAGTGCACTTCTGTGTCTTCTCAAGTGCACATTAACCCATTTTCATACTGGTTTCTGTCTTGGCATTTATCTGAAATTCGGATTTTATTAATCTGTTAATAATAATAATAGTTGTTTCCAATAGTCTGATTAAATGAGACATTGTTAGTTTTCTGACCAGTATTGCAATTTGTCAGCTTTATTTGTCTGGAAGTTGGTCAAGGCTTGTTTCTGTTTGGGCTGAAGCGAGGAGGATTTAGTGTATTTTAGGAGGTCAGTTACTGTCACGTATTTCTTTCTAAGTCCCAGGTGATGGCCACTATCCTGGCATCACAAAGACAGGAAAGCTCTTCACCTCTGTTACAGCTCATCCTTTTGAGCAAGCTATGTCAGACACATCATCAGAAAAAATTCTGTGATGTGCTGTTATTCATTCATTATGGGTAATTATAATAATAGCACTTTGTATATACATAATTCCTTTGATTGAAACTTTCACCAAGTGCTTTATAAGATGGATAAACAACAAAAACCTGGGAAGTCTGCTCTGGGTTGTACCACATCACAATATTCTGTCTGTATCAGTGACAGAAGACAATTTCTGAAGTCCAACTCAGTTCACTGATCCTTTGCAACTCAGTTGCTTCCCAGGGCCAGGCATGGTTCATACCAATTTTTAAACTGTAGCAGATTTCTTTTATACTAACTTTTCTAATCTGCCCTACATAATTTCTAACATCTGCAGCATCCTGTAGCAGGAAGTTCATGGTTTAATTACACCTTGTGTGATGAAGCACCTCCCTTTTTGGGGGTCTTAAACTGGCCTAATGCTCATGTCATTAACCGATGACTTGTTCCTCTATTACGACAATGAGTAACTGCTTCCTGTTCTTCCTTTCCATGTCATTCATGTTTTTAAAACAATTAGTCCCTGATTATAGTTGGAAGTGACTACAGCACAGATATCAAGGATTTATGTATCTTAAGGCCTTGTTCCATACCCTGTAATGTATATAGTCATATACATTTTTATCCAGGAAATCTGTTAACGTTGGATTTTCTTTATTTCAGCTGAGTAGTTCTGATTCTACCTGTGCTGAAGAAGGTAGTGTTTATGTGAGTAAAATGGCAGATTTAAAGTAGAAGTGAACACGGCACATAGGGGGCTTTTATGTTTGTACAGACCTTCTCAATAGCAGGGAATAAAGTCCTATCAATATTTTACATTTGAAAAGGAAACAATAAGAGCATTCATGACAAATAATAATTTTTAGGTAACACTAATGTTTCTGTGAAAACAGCAGAATTTAAGATAGGTACAGAATGTATTGAGTCCAGAAGAGAAAGGAACGTTTGAAATATATCTGTATAGCCCAGAGGCCAAATAGACTGTTTTTGCAGTTAAATAATGATTGAATTTCATAGCCTGTTTATTTACAGGGGATAAACAAGTGTATTTATGCAATGTCTGTAATGAAAATCTCGCCTGTATATGACTTAGTGGTTTGGTTTTTTCCTCTTGCTGTATGTAGTATCTGCCATTTGGAATTACGGTGTTTTTCTCTTGTTATTTTAAGGATCAGTTCAGTTTCTCAAATAAACTATGAAGTAAGCAGAGTTTTCTGCAAAGAAAAAATGGTAATTGAAAAGCAAAGTGCACCCTAGCACTCAACAAAGCTATATGAGAAGAAAAAGACTATCTGCAGCCCCTTGAAAGCTAACTCTGTATGCTAATAAATTCCCCAATTTCCCACGAGTACAGCTTTTATAATACAGTTTTCCTGCCTTAGGTTTTATCTAAGGAAATTATGCTGGCTATATTCTGAATTTAAAATTGTTTGGCAAAACCCTGATTGGATATGCAATAATTTACGGTGTGTCATAGCTTTTCTCTGAAGCGTGTGAATTGGGTTATCTTTTATTGTCTGTGGTCTAATGTGAGATAACGTTGGGTTTTCCAAACATGTGCCTTGTTATCCTTATACAACCTGGACTTGTGTGGTATCAAAATGCTTATACAGCACTTTTGAATACCTGGAGAAAGCTTGAAGTGGCTACACTGATAACAAGAGAGAAGGGTAGTGCCTGTATGCTAATGTCCAAATATTTTTTTTCCTAGCATTTTTCTAGTGATCTTTTTTTTTTTTTTTTTTAATAACACCAGAACTCATTTATTAGTATCAAAATAGAATAGTAATTCACATGTAGGCATAATTGGTTTGGCTTCTAGGGAAAATGGAAAACTCCTGGAACAAAGCCATTGTCACAAAGACTTTGTCAAGTTGCCAAAAGCATATTTTAATTCACTTAATGTAGGCTGTGTTTTGCAATCTTTCTCCTGGTTTTGTTACCAGTGGGATTGGTTCTTCAATGCAATTGTTTCTATGGCTGAAGATTCTTGCTCTGCCTTAGTGTAGGAAAACAAGTAAAAAACCAGTAAAAAACCAAGTTGTAAAAGGCATTCACTTTTTTAAAGTGTCATGAAATGGAATCTCTCTGACAGTATCAAATGCTGAAGGTTTAAAGTTCCACAAAAAGATGCAGCATTCCAGTTCAAGCAATTGGTGAGAAGTGCAAATTCTGAGCAGGAACAGCTAAAATGATGAATAGTATTCAGTAGTGATTCTTTCTAAGCAACGATTTTGTTTAACAGAAAATCACGTAACAGCATCTGAAATTTGGGAATAAGCCGTCTTCGTGTGTTGATCTTGGCGTAGATCAGAAACTTCTATTTTGCGAAGAGATTAAAGAAAAAATAAGGTCTTCCTTTTCCAATCTCTCTATATGTTTCTAGTCTTTAAGAAGCAGTCTTAGAAATAGAAGGGATGGATGCCCTTAAGGTGTTTCTCTGTTGGTGAGGAAGGTAATATAGGGAAGCATTTAAGGTATTCAGTAGGAGCATTATGTGCTAGGAAGTGTTGGGGATTTATCCATCTTGCTTTGTGTTGTACAACCAATGCGTTTTCTGGAGCTGTGGTGGTTTTGTGGCATTCATATTCAGCTTACAGATACCATTCTCTTGGCTGCACCATCAAAACAGAAGACTTGGGAATAGGCTGAAAATGTCAGCACCCCTTTGCATGCAAAAGATTATTTTCAGTCTTCATACAATTAAAATCTGTGAAGTAGAAATGGATTTAAGTGAATGCTGTTGTCATGGCGTTAAACACTCCGGTCCACAAGAGGTTTGGAATATTTTGGCAGTGTACTGCAAGGTGTATCACACCTTCAGCTTCATTGGGGTGGTTGTTTTAACAGGGATCAGGGGTAAGTACTGAAATCAGTCTCTGGGTCATCTCCACTTACCACACGTTCAGAGCAATTTTCAAATGACCTCCCTTTATGTGCATCTTGGTCTGCTCCGATGGACCATGCAGCCTTCAGTGGTGGGAAAGGACTAGTTTTAACCCAAAGGAAGGCCTCCTGAAATCTCTTCCCACTGCACCACATGATTTACTAACATAGGCATAGGCAAAGTTTAATTAATATTCTTTTGAATTTATTTAATCTTCTTGTTTGCCCAAACTGTCACTTTTATCCCCCTTCCGCACCTTCCAGTCTTACACGTGTACTTACCCATTCACTAGGTTTTCACTTCTGTTTCATAAAACAAATTACAAGCAACTAACTCATCATTGTAAAAAAAGAAAAAAAGATAATCTCTCTTCTAACAAACTTCAGTTTCCTCTTCTATTTTGTATCCACTAACTGCTTCACAAAACTTACGTTTAGGTTTTTTTATCTATAACACATTTCTTGGTGAATTGCTCACTTAATCAAATCCACAGTAGAACTGGGAAAAAGGCAAAGGAATGTAGCATCCAACTGACGTTTTGTCCTCTATGTAAAGAGATTCTTGACATGAAGTGTCGTCTGGGACAATATTTTAAGATACAGGATTTGAAGTGTGTTGTAGGGCTCCTGCCTGGTGGAAGGAGGTTTGCTACATGGCATTACAAAGGGAGCTGGTCTTTTAGAAGGGAGTACATTGCAAAGGGCACCATGAAAAGAACAGATGCAAAGGGAGAAAAACCATTAATTTAGCACAAAATCAAGATACTGGAAAACAACATTAATCAATACATCAAAGCAGATGAAAAGAAGGAATGCTTTGCTGTTGTGCAAATGTTAAGTGCCTGCAATAAATAAAAAGTAATGAAATCCCTCATTTGTAATAAATTTGAGCAGGTTGCTAATAATGTAGCCTAATGAGAAAATTCAAATGATTGAAAGGCTGAAAACATATTTAAATAGCACTGAGAGGAAAGAAGAGCAGAAGTAGTGGCTCAAATATGTGGAATTTTTCTGTGTTCATAATGATTTATGAAGCAATTCTCTTGAATAACTCACAGCTCTGCTTTCTAATATATAATTTGCAAAATGAGGATCTAATTCACCATGTGCAGTAGGCCACCAGCAGAGAGCATCATGGCCAGCTCCTTAAAAGCCTCCTGTAATGTGTAGGAAGAAAAATGGTTATTGTGGGAGACTTCAATTTGTATAGTGTTACTGGAGTCCCACTGCCTTCTAACAGTATTCTTTGAATTTGTTTAAATAATAATAATAAAAATATATATATATACACTCATACATATATATAATGTACATGAATGTAGACAATTAATTTCCTTCTACAGAATCTGATTTTGCGAGAATTTGATATTAGGTCTTATCTTCACAGATGAAGACAAAATTAGCAATGGCTTAAGTACCAAAGGGAGTAATTAACCAAAATATGAAAGAACACAAGATAGCTGAATTTTGAGCTTCAAGAATGACTTAGGAAAATGTATGTGTATGCATGTATATGTTGTGTGCTTGCTGCACTGAAGAGGCCAGCTTTTGAGACTAATTGTGACATTCCTGATTAAAAAAAGGGTGAGGGAGAGTGGCTAAAATAAATCAAGCAAAAAAAAGTGAAGGGGAAGTATATGTTGATGATTATGTATTGGAATCTAGAAATTGCAGAAAGCCACTGAGGAGTGTGTGTATATACACACATATATGTATATTTATATAGTACACATATATCTATATTTTATATCACATATATATAGTTTATGTACCTTAATAAACCTCTACGTTGTGAAGTAGAATCACCATATATTCTTTTTTCAATTGTACTACAATATTATATAGGAAAAATAATTATAAGTAAACAAACATAACTGTAAAGTACGATTATTTCATTAGTAAAGAAAAAAGAAATGTTTTATATAGAAATGAAATAGAGATGAAAAATGGAAGAATTTGAAATGATACTGCAGACATGTCAGAAATTCTGGGCAAGATGTTCTGTATTTGGAAAAGATAGAATATCATAACAAAACTTCATTACAACAGTACTAGTAATGGATAGTAACGCTCGACATTTTGCAATCAACAGCTCGTAATTACAAGTCCGTCTCTAAGAGTTTTGAAAAAATCTGCTTGAGTCATTCTCTGAGTCATTACAGTTGAGTTTTAGTAAGTCATAGAATATTGGGGAAGTTCCAGACGACGGGAAGAAATCTAATGTTGTGCCAATAAAAGGCTAAATGGGACGACCCAGATAATTATAAGTCTGTCAGCCTGACATTGATCTGAGACAAAATAATGGAATGGTTTCTAAAGGACTCAATTAATAAAGAATTAAACAAGGGTAATATAATTATTGCTAATCAGCATGGGTTTATGGAAAACAGACCTTGTCAAATTAGCTTGGTATCTTTTTTATGATATTACAAATTTGGCTGATGTAAGGAAGTTCTGTAGGGCACTGACTTGGTACAAAGTATTGATGAAAAGCTGGAAAAATCTGCGTGGTTATTTTGCGGTAGGAAAGATGGGTAAGTTCTGAGCATTATGATTAACAGCATAATTTTTTTAATGCTTACAATGGAGAACGCTGTAACTTGAAAACAGACACTGTTTTCTTTTCTACTGAGCCACAGACCATGCTTACCTTCTACACAGCGCTGTCTCCCTACAGCACAATGTACCCCAGTATTCTTCTAAAAATAAAGAAGACAATCAATTACTGGCAAAGCCCATTTGTTTCGGATGGTGAACTGTGAGCAGTGTGTTTGAATGATGTCTGATATCAAGATTACAGGTAAAAAGAAGGGTGCAGATAACATGGTTGAGTGGTACATCATGCTTTCCAGAAATGGGAACATTGTAATTATTTATTTTTTAATGGTGTGATGAAGTAATTTTTTTCTTGCAGCCTCTGCTATCAGGAAAAAAATGTGAAAAGGATAAAAGATAACAATTTGTATTTAGTGTATACGGAGGTAAAATCTAACAAACCTTTTTACTGAGTTCTACTACAGTTTTCTCAGTGTCGTCTTCTTATGTAAACTGTTGGGTTTTCTTCCTTGGGGTTGATTAATTAGAAGTAAATCAGAGGTTTTTCTTTTGCCCTTGTTGTTTGTTAGAGCTTCCTGGAAACACTAATTTCTGTTCTTACAAGAATTCAGATCTTGACAAGAGAGCAAAGAATAGAAACAGAACTTCCAAATTTCCATCAGCCATGATTGATGAAGAGCTTGCTGAGCAACGTTGCAAGAAATTTTCATACATTTGTCTTGCTCACAGGTTTCTATGGGAAGCCCAGCTCTATTCTGCTGGAGAACTTTCATCTGGATGAGGTGTTCCTCTCTGTTAAAAAAATCACTTAAAACCCACTTTGGACAGTTCATTTATCATTGTGATCTTCATCAGGTTTTATTAATGCTTTATGCAAAAATGGGAAACACAAGAATAATTTTTTGAAGTTGGTTCAGGTCTTAATGAGCTGCAAATAGGGCTTGTCTGAATACATTGTAGTTGCTTGAATAATTAATTTTGAATAATTGATTCTGCTTCATCTGTCTTTTAGATATTTCTTCCTCTTTTAGTTTATACTAATCTGTTGACATGCAGATTTTTAGGTAAATTAGAATTTACAGTACTGCAGGAACTACTGCAAAAACTCCAGTACCAACCTTCTTAAGTGCATACTGTTTGATACCATTGCTCATATATGTAGCTATATTAATTACCTTTTTAGTCCTGATTTCTCTAAAAAGGCTTTCACTAAGAGTTTTTGAGTCCATAAATAATGTGTGTAAGGTGAGAAAAGTCTAAAAGTAATTTTAGATGTGAAAAGACTTTTGTGTGGTTTTTATTAAAAGCAGATGGGACAAAAGAGTCTTATTCCCTTCCCCATAAATAATGAGAGCTTCTACTCTCCCCCATCAAGTTACAGCAATTAGGGCTGTTTTAAAATTGTTTGGATCCAGCAGTGAACGAACAGTCATTGAAACTGAAGGACATGACATCTAAAACCGAGAGAAGGAGCTTGAAGTCATGGATAATTCAGTATGACAGAATACCACTGAGGCCAAGAGCATGATTAAAGAAAAATCAGAGCATCTCTTTCTTTAGATCTGCAATTATAGGAGATGAAATGTGAAAATGGAAGGGAGGAAAAAAAATCCCTCATCCTTTAAATATTTTTTTTCTTTTTTTAAAAAAGGGAGATAGGAGGAAAATGAAACTTTGTTAGGAAATGGTTACTTTTCCAGCACCTTTCATTAAATGGTTTTAAAGACCTTGAAAAGGTCTGTTAGTATTGGTGATGAGATATTAAATTGGAGGTATCTTTGATCTGTCCTGGTGTGATTATTTTTCTCTTCCTTAATTTATTTGGGAAATAAGTATGGAAATAAGAATTTTCCAAAAGAGTATAAACCCCTCAGAATTTACAAATGCAACTAAGAAAAATTGGAAACTTGAAGTCTGTGGCAAGTACTTCTTAGTGCTGGTATAGATTTTTGATCTGGGAACTAGATATAATATGTGTGCAGCTTTTAGTGTGCCTACTAAAACCTTGGTCATGAACCATAATCTGTGAGCCCATCTCCAAATAAATAAAGGTGGTCTGAAAATTCCAGGTTTTATATAATTGTAGTACCATCTTAATCTGATGAGACTCAGCTTTTTCTATCCTAAATGTAATATAGTAATATTTTACTGGGTTTCACTGCACAGAAAATTCAGCAGCCAAACAGGGAGATGTACAAGGCAGTATAGATTAAAATAGCCTTCAGTTTTTCGGAGAAGTGTTTTCAGAAACATTTCCAAAAATAAATGCAGAGTTATTGGGACATTCATGCAAAGAAAGGCATCTGCGTTTGTCAAAACAGTGTGATATTCTAAGTTGTTTTAGTAATGGTTATAATCAGTGATAAATTATCATCATGCTAAGTGATGAGGTTTAGTATGTGTAAGTGCAACGTACAACAAAGGATGCTGCAGGTGTGTGTAAAGTGAGTAAAGTACTATATTATGAATGCAGTTCTGGAGGTTTGGAGATGTAACTTTTTTCTTCTCTTTTATTTCAATGTATTTTTAGCAGCTGCCGGGATTTTTTTAAACAAGACAAACCTGGCATTGTAATTTTGGGATCTGTTTCAGTAGAGTATAGTAGTTGTGTATGTGTGTTCAGAAACTGTGGAATAAAGGAACATACTGGTTTAGAAATCAAAATACAGAATTATGCTCTTAAAGTTAGAGACTTGAGAGAGAAAGGTTAGAAGTGCTGCTGAAGACAATTATGTGCAGACTTGCTGAACTCACTGAACTGTTCATATTAAATACACTAATTCCCCAGGCATTAGTTCAGGAAAATTTCCTAGGTTTCTTGATATTAATATTGTTAGGGAGAAAAACAGAGAAGCTAGGTCAATTTATGAGACTAGTTAGAATAGAAGGAAGTAAACACAAATAATTCCTCCTTTTTCTGTTTGGTTAGGATTGAAGACCATTGTTCTTTAAACTTTTATATGAGAAGAGAAGGAAGAAAACATTCCAAAATGCCATGTAGGAACTCCAGTGCAGAATCCAGGCTGTTACGTTGTGGTGTCTATTGGCATGCACTGAATGGCCAGTGGTCCTTCTCCCAAGAATCCAGTTGCTCTTTGGATGCTGAGCACAAAGATCACCCTGCTGCCTCCTCTTCATTTTGGACTATGGCATTCTACACTTTGCCATGATCCTCCTGTTAGTTATTCCACCTCCTCTCTTTCTGTAATTCCTTTTTGTCTGCCTATTCCTATTTGACTTGTCTATCTTTTATTTCATTGTGCCTGAGAATTTTGAAACCCAACTGATAGTTGGTAGTTGCCAGCTTTGGAGCTCTCATTTTATCGCTGTTCAGGTTGCTTTGATTTACATGTAGCACAGGACTGAAATCTCTGTCCGTCCAGTCTGTTTTTTCCCTTTACTCTTGCACAGTTGGAAAGAAAGGGCTTCCCAGATTGTTTCAAGGGCAGGTGTGTGTGTTACAGTAGTATTGTTTTACTGAAGAAGCTTTTGTCTTGGGAGATAACGGCAATTCCAAGGATGTGGTGAAACACGAAGCTGCATTTCGTCTGTGAATAGTATTTTCCTCCTACAGAGTGCCTAAACATTTAAAGCATAGCTGTCGGCTTAGGTTAATCTTGTCTGAAACTGCCTCGTGTAAAATACTTTAAATATAACTATATATAAATGCATACTTTATATACAAGCCTGTTAAAAACTTCTAAGGAAAGTGACATAGGACAAATGATTTTCTGAGATTTTCTCTCTACCACTTCCCAGCATTTAGATTGTATTTGACTGATGCTGCACTTGCCATTATATGTGTTATTCTAATGCTTAGAAGCTGAGCAGGTTTGGTTTTGTGTCTGCACACATAGCATATAAAACGTAGGTGATATGGGCCATTGTAGCCAGTAAGGAGATTGGATCACCAGGTTTAACTCCTCATCTGGGGAAGAAATTGCTTCTGCTTTTTTTTTTTTTTTTTGTAAAATATCATCTACTTGTGCTATCTCTCAAAGTTTTTATGAAGATAGAAAATGTCATTGTCGGACTATTTTTAAAACTTACATCCATTTTTATATGTTGATGCTGAATCATATTCTGGGGGTTTTGATTGCAATTTGAATGTTTTTTTGTGTCTGTAAGCAACACTTGGATCCAGCAATAAACCTGGGTCAATTCAGTGAAATGCAGTGTTGGACAAGAGTTGGATATCAAACAACTCCTTCATTTTTGTTACAGTGACATGGATGTGATGAAAATGTGTTACAAGATAGAAGGCAGAAGTTGTTATAACAAAAACAAACAAAGTTTTTTTCTTTCTGAAAAGTTTACTAACAGTGTAATCTAGGCTAAAGAAAATCTGTGGGATTTACCTACAAAGTTTTGTTAAGCCCTTGATGTACCTCTCACCTAAAGACAGTCATAATTTCAAGTTGTCATCTAGCTACAGTATCTTTATTTTAAAATGCCTAATATGATTTGTTACTTGGCTTATCATTAGAATTGAAGTGTTTAATAAACTGTGTAAGTGCCCTTCTTTTTATCCATAACAGTTTCGTTGTGAAGTTGAGTTTTAAAGGCCTGAATTCTTCACAAACTAATTAGCTTTCCACAGCAAAGTAAACACAATTTCCTTCCTTGCATATTTTAAATAATCCAAGCTGGGGGAAAGGGGCCAGTCTTTGGTGATGATGGCTTTTATTTTAATTCCTGCAGAATTCTAAATCCTTGAAATTAAAGATACAAGAGCAGAACAAGAAATGTTGCATTGGACGGTGTTTTCTTACCTCCTTAGTGTAAGTGCCCCGGTACTACAAACAAAGGGCTTTCTGTCAAGCTACTCTGGCGTTGTACATTGTGGTGTAGTTTGGAGACTAATCAATACACGGGTCACAATAAAAGCATATTAAAACTGTTCAACCTTTGCTTCTCCTTGATTGTGGGGTTTTTTTTAATATATAATTTTTTTAGCTCTGTAGTCTCCAAGCAGCTGAAGCTCAAGCTTCCATGACTTCCAGCCATTTCCCTGCATTGCACTCAGATAAGCAAGTTTTAATTGATGGAAGCAAATTAATTGGTGGACCTTTTACTTGTAGTGATTTCATTCCTCTGTATGGTAATTTTTTACTTATGCAGAGACATTTTTTCTGCTGATTCGATAGACACAGGCAGTCGGATATGCTGAATGTGTTCTTTTATAGCTGTGAGAAGAGGAACTGCACGCTACCTGCTATGCAAGGCAAAATACATTTATTTTTGTAACTTTTTGAAATAACAATTGGACCTGCAGCCTAGAATATTTTAAATTGTGTTGTTGCTACATTTCTTTTTAGACACAGACTATTATTCCAGCTGCTATGGAGCTGGTCTTGAAAACAGGTTAACAGTGTTACCTCTGTGAATAATCTCCCTGAGATCGGTGCCCGGCAGTTTGCAGGAATCAGTCCCAGGGATCTTGCAATCATTAGTGATCTGATGCTGATCTCTGCCTCTGCCATAGGCACAGTCTCTTGCTATTAAGTAGGATGATGTGAGTCTGAATAGGTTACAATTAATTCAGAGTGCTGCAGCTAGATTACCTAGATAGAATTCAGCCATTGTATTGTTTCCCAGCTCTAATTTATATTCTGGATGCCTGTAACATTTTACATCGATTGCAAGTCTTTGTACTGCCAAATACTGCTTTTAACCATGCGTTTTGAGTGTTCCACTATATATCTCTTCTGCTTTTACTCCATCTTAATGCTTTGGAGAATTAGAGGACTGAATGGCTACTTCATCCTTCATCTGTAGAAGATTCAGGATTAGGCTATAATGCAGTTGCAGGTGGTGTTTGAACATCAGTAGATGACACAAATGTATTCCTGGTTGAGGACATAAATAAAGGTCTTTGGTTTTCTGTTGGAGAACCATACTTTAAATACCTTTACATCTACTTTACATATGTTTGAAATTGGCAAGTTTTATATATTTTACTTTTTTTCAAGACTGAAAGTACAATCTCAGTGCTTACTTTGATTACAAGACATGTAACTGTTTCCTGTTTAGTCTCAACTGTTCAATGAAGCACAGAAACACTGCTCTCTTGACTGAACTACCATTCACTCTTGTACTCCGAGCCCAAATTCTTTCTGATAGGTGCAAGCTTTTTTTATATAAACCTGTACTTTTATAGTAGACCTGCAGTATTCATCGGGGGAGGGAGGGTGGCAGCATATCAAAGAACAGATAGATCAGTTAGATATTACGAAATACATGGATAATGGAGTGGGTATCATTGAAGTACCTGGATATAAATTGAATTTAGCATTTAAATGCACTTCAGTTCTTCCCTGTGGCACTTCTACAGTAGGTGAGAAATCAGTGTTAAGTATTCAGCTGAATTATGCTAACAGAAAATTTTATTTCATCTGATAATTTTAGCCTGGATCCAGCTGAATAGGAAGTAATTGAAAATTGCCATTGAGACAAAAAAATGGGGGTTTGAAATGTGGATATTACCTGACCCTCATGTTTTGGAGTGCTGAAGGATGGGTGGAAAGGATGTTCTTCCATGCAATTGGGATGAGCACCTGTCTTCTCCCTTAGGAACAGGGCAGTGGCATGAGATGGGAGCTTGTGTCAGTCAGGTTTTGCAGAGCAAAACCATGGAGCAACATAATTGTTGTATAACTCATTTGAAACCTAAAAGTAGCATGTCTTTTTAAGCAAATGTTACTGCAAAAAGTCTAAATCCGTCCATCTGCCAAGATGTGCAATTCTGAGGTAAAAACATAGGGTGTGAGTTTATACTTGAGGCTTCACCTGTTAATAAAATATATTCTTGAAGGTGGTTATTATTGCATTTATAAGCCAAGATAAGTAATATACAAAATAAAACCCAGAATATCTCTGGAAGGTTCATCTGCAAATACTTGCTGTCTATGGACATTCATGTATTTAGTGCAAAAGGTAAATGGAGAGTGTGCTCAAGCAAAAAAACTACAATAAGGTATCAAGCCTTTTCCTCTGGCAAGACCAAACATTTTCTAGTTAGAGGCTTTACTAGAGTGTCCAGAAAAATTCTTCCATCAGCAAGCTGTTAAAAGAGAATAACCCTAGTTGCATGGGGTTTAAGGACATTGTGCTACTATTTTGTGTGTGTGTGTTTCCAGAAATATTTTAAACCAAATTCCAAAGTGAAAATGGAAAATGGGGAGGGATTTAGTTGTCTATAAATAGAAAATCTAATGTATTCACTGCCCTAAAAGATTTTGTCTGGCCTGCAGGTACTGCTCCAGAAATGTGCAGGTGTATTGTAGGTCCTGTTACTTCACTGACACTCTAGAGAATCAAAAGTACTGACTCATTTGCTGACTCTAGGCTTATGCAACCGAATCCCACCATATATTAAAAAATATTTTTTTTTTGAAGTAGAGAACCGTTTAAGTGTTTTTCGTAGCTGTTCATTACAACACAGTTTAAAGGCAGTAATTAATGACTGACTGATTATTTTTAGTACAGCAATGAAATACCACTAGGAATATTTGAAAACAAAAACATCTATGAGAAAGGAGATAATTTAAACTGGAGGGCTGTTTCATCATACGCAACTAGGAAATCCTAATTTTTGGAGACTGCACTATGTGCAATTGTAATTTGAATGAATATGAGTTTTACTAATTTTTCAGATTATACATACCGCATATAAAAGAGCCCTGGTTAATCATCATTAGAACACGAAAACAGAATAACCACTTTTCTGTATCTTCCAGAAAAGTTCTGACATTACCAGGAACATAATTTTCTCAAGGTTGGGTAAAAAAGAAACACTGATAAATATTCTGTAGTTAAAAAAAATCTTAAAATGTTATCCATGAGCTGCTACTTACAGATCACCAAGGATTGCTCAGCTTCATTTTTAAGTTCATTAAGGATGATGAAAATCAGGATGATGGAGAGATGCTTTCAATGCATATCATTTGTATTCCATCAGAATTTGCTACGTTTTTTTATGATACAATCTTGAAATTACAGTGATTGTGTATGTGATGAAGTTTGGCATTGCTAATTCAATAAAAATTTATCTATCTTTAAAAGTAGATGAATAGGTGAGTACTCTTAGACCTAAATGTATACTAAAAAGTCATAGCAAAGCAGACATTTCATTAAGTAATGCTCAGTGGCTCCAAACTACTCAACTTCCTTTGACTTAACATGAGCAAACAAAACTACACATCTGATTAAGCCAATGTAAAGAGAGTGGGCTTCAAGAACTTTTAAAATACTGTTCAGAGGGAGGAACGTGTCAAAGATGGACACATGAATTTTTTTTGGGGAGTATTGTTTAGTGATTCCCTTTTTTTTTCTTTTTACATGCTCTCTTAAAATAAGTAATTTATATTGGGTGTCAAAAATAAGTAATTTAATACATCCATTCTTTTAAAATGCAGCAGTGAAACTTTGTGAACTTCATTGCAGATGACAGAAATGTACTAAATAACAGTTGTCTGAAGACTTCACTTCCAATTAAAGTTATTTTCAGTACACATCAAATTTTGAGAGCGGTTATCAAAATACAAGACCTTATCCCAAGTCACAAAATCTGGATAAAGCACTGTATAAAATATCAAAATAAAAAATAATATATAAATAGGTATTTGAGGGCTGTAGCAATACACAGCATCTGATAGGAGATTGGTATTTCTCTGAAGGATTCCATCCAGCTAAGCCCCATTTGATCTCTTTCTTGTGTTACCCTTTCTCTGACCAAGAAGTGAGCCCCCCTTCTGCATGAGTCAAGAGTCCAGGTTTCTCTATATGGGTCTACTGATCACTGGAGCTTTCACATTGGCTAAAAGCACTCAAGAATATTTTGCTCCATGTTCTGAGAGTAGGACAACATGGTAATTCTTTTCCTTCTGAGGTATGGGCCTTGGCTGTTGTGAATGGAGATGGACTCTAATGCCTATGATTCTGCAAGTGCTTTTTGAGATCCTTGTTGATATCATAGTACTGAAATAGCATAATATCATTACTCTGAAACTGTGTTATGTTCACAGAGAGTGTGACTGCCTTGTGATTTACATGCCTTCAGTAATGTTCACTCCTTTTAAGAAAGCAAGTACCAAGAGTCTTTGTAGAAGAGTCAGTTTTCGATCTCTACTACAGTGCCTGTACTTAGTAGATTTTCAATGTTTATAATGGGAAAAAAGGAAGGGATAAAAGTAAGTTGAAAGAAAAAAGCACTATCAAGAAATTATTCCTAATCATATTACTATTCCTGAGGCATAACAAAAGAATTCTGGAAAAATCAAATTGCAGGATGCAAACCTCGGGTGTCAACTTGTCACTATGTTACATTTAAAGTAGTTATTAAAATCATTATGCTATCAACTCGTGAAGTTTAGACACACCAAATATAGCAACCTGCTTAATTGCTCGGTATTTTGCAGTGAGTGAAAGAAAGGCAGAAGGAGGGTTGGGAGTGGAGAGAATTGTGTGTTTTCAAGGTACCCTTAAAAGGTCTTTTTTCCTGTGGAGTAAATTCAGCACATATTGTTCAATAAGATCTCAGTCTTTAAATATAGAAGATGTTGTTAGAAATGCATCTGCCTGCCTGTCTACATGGGTTAGAAATAGTTTTATTGAGATATTCCATTAATGCAGCACAATGCATACTGACATGGCTTGGTAGCTCTAATCATCTTAATTTTATCTAATCGTTGCTTTTCTCTCAGGGAAGCAGATTAAAATGAGCTAGTGTAGCCAAAACCAGTGCATAAAATACTTCAGGTCGGGTGTCAAAATGTAATTTTGCATTGGAGTAAAGCTAAAAAGTGATTCTAGGATAAAACAGTAACTCACAGCATTGCTACAGTAACTACAGAAAGTAGCCAATGAAGGGAAAATTTCTAAAATATATATTCAGGAAAAAACCAAACAACAACAAAAAACCCCCAGACCCTCAGCCATTTAGTTTTGAAGAGGAAATTTGCCCCAAATTTTTTGTTGTCCCCATAAAAAAAAAAAAAGTAAGAATAAGAAAAAAAAAGTCTTTTATCCCAATGCCACAAAGTTGTAATTATTTATTCACATTTTTTTACTCTTATTTCTTCAAAATTGTTTTGTTGTTTTTTTTTCCCCTTCTTCTACACAGAGCATAACATAAGGCTATGGATGCAGAACCTACCAATGATATCCTCCTTCATTAGGGATGTAGTGATTTCACCAAGTAGGAACTAATGACACTGCATTTGTATTTCTCCATTAAAAACTGTTTAATGACTCTCACAATCACCAAGTGTTCCAGGTATATTATACAAAATAACCTGTTTTCTGTTATTTTTAAATACTTTCCATTCAGATTCAGTTCTGGTTAAGAATTGGAGGACAAGAAAGTCCACCTTGCTTACCTGTTGTATTTCTATATAAGAAAAATGGAAGAAAATAAGCTGCAAATACAGAAATCATTTGTTGAGTATATTTCTGCACCCTGGAGAGGTCATTGCAAATTCTGCTACATGTAAAAAAAAACTGAGGAAAAAAAAATAAATCTTGATTTTTTTTTTTTATCAAATCTGATTTTCTGGAGATTCAAGCAGTGGAGAAATGTGACTGGAAGTTAGCATTCACTAGTGGGGTTTTTTTCTTCTGACTGGCAGTTCTTGCCATATCACAGCATGATTCATTGAGATTCACATCTACTCTTTGGTAAAAGATCTGAGTCAAGGAATATGTGTCTCCTATCCTCTTTCAAGGATAACTTATTGAGGAGAATGTAATTTTCATTTGATCAAAGTATCTGCATAGTATGTATCCCTTCCGTCTGGCCGTGGAAGTTGCTGTCATGGCACACTCTAGATATAGCTGTAGATTTGTTAAGTGTTTGTTTGAAAGACTGGAAGCTGGTGATCACTGAGTTCATTAACACTGCTATAATGGGATGTTATTAGAGCTACAAGAGCGCTGGGAAATTTCAGATACACTTCCCTGCTGGACAGAACAGTGTTTAGCTACTCTAGCATCACAGTTATTTATTTCACCTCTCTTGACTTGGGAGATTATAAATCAGGGATCCTATTGAGTAAGAAATACCTACTTTCTTCTCTCTGTACCTCATGTTTCTTTTTTGTATTGAGCTACTATTCTTACGACCAAAAGTGGTTTTGTTTTTCCCGTAAGACTCTATAGTTGTAATTATTAGCTGTACTTTTCCCACAGGGAAATCTGTTGTTATAACGCACATCCCTTTTTGCACAGAAGAATTTCAGTTTTCTATGAATCTGTGATTTAATTTCGGGTGTCTGTTTAAAACTGGTTAACACATATGGGTAAGAATTATTAACATACCCAGTCATCCAAACAAATTATTCTGGATGCTCCCTCTGCTGTGATATGCTACCATAATTAATGCAAGCAAATGTTTATATTCAGACAAATCATGTTCTTATTCAAAGTAAATAAGATATTTGGCACACCTCCCCCCAAAACCTCAAGCCCCAGGCTTGATACATTTGCCCACTAAATTGGGGTTTAGTCTTTCTTAATTCTTCGTATCAAAGCCACAACATTCAAGCCTTATTTATAGTTGGTTCAGTGACAGATGCATCCTTGTCCAGAACATAGGTACCTTTTTTCTTTTTGTGTGTGTGTGTCTTTTGTTGTTTGTTTCCTTGGGGGTTTTTTTGTTGGTTGTTTTGTTTTGGGTTTTTCTTGTTTGTTTTTTTTGTGTTTTGTTTTTTTTTCCACACAGCCTGTGCACTAGAGGGAAGGTGTACTTAAATCCAACAGCACCTATCCAGTGGCGAGGGGCAGGAGCCTTCAGTCCTAATTTCATAAGCCCTTTTTTAACTGGGTTTTGAAGACTGAATGTGGTCCATCCCACTTAGATGTATTGAAGGTCTCCTGGGTGGTATGGTGATTTGTGGTTTGTTTTGTTTTGCTTTGTATTTGTTTGTTTTTGTTGGGTTTGTTCGGTTTGGTTTTTTTGTTGGGTTTCTTTTTTTTGCTTTGCTGATGTATGTGACAAACGTGTGCACAATTTTCACTTTATATTAAGGGTCTGTCAAACTTTATCTGTGTTGACCAAAATTCTAGATTGCCATGACAAAATTCAAATAATTACCTTTTCTGGCTATTTGTAGATATTTAATTTGGACAGAGGGAGGACTTCCAAGCTCCTGAATTTTCTATAAAGCAAGATTTTCTACAGAGACAAAGGTAGAATCTGTGATTGGGTTTTATTTTTTCTCAGAAGAGTGAAAACACTTTAACTCAAATTCCAAACCTGTGACTTTTAAGAACACCCCACCGGACACAGTCTGGTTTGCTTGTGTATTTTGGCTCTAGAAAGTGTTTGTGGACCATGATGAAAAACAGAATGTAAAATGTTGATCGTCCCAGAACTGAAGTTTACTTTTGTTAGATGCAAAATGCTATTGTTTTTTATATACTCACATTTAAAAGCCAAACAAAACACCCTCACCTTCCCACCCCCGCGCCTGCTTCCCCCCTAGCAATGAACCTTCCCCAGCATTGTCCTCCCTGCTGGCTATTGGGCAACAGCCCCGGTGACATGCCAGGGGGCCAGTCAGGGTGGCTTCTTGTAAGCCCCAGCCCC